>JAZGTJ010020737.1:0-10239 GCA_036877575.1 Botia almorhae
AGGCTGTTCTTGGCCAGAATAAGATGGCCCAGACTTTTTGCAGCTGTCTTTTCTCTGTCTTTCTATTTCTCTGTCTGTCTCTCCCTGTCCCCCTCTCTCTGTCTCTCTCTGTCTCTCTCTCTGTCTGTCTCTCCCTCTCTCTGTCTCCCTCCCTCTCTCTCTGTCTTTCTCCTGAAGGTCAGATCGGCAGGGGGCTCATGTCAGCAGAAATCAAATGGCATCCTGTCCCCTAAAAGTAGAGGGACCGCAGCAGCTGTTATGGAGGAAAAAACAATCACTCAGATCCAGCAAAGCAAAGTCAGAACACTGTGAAATACTTCTGTGTGTTTATGCCACAGAAAACCTTGAAAACTCAATACTCACCCCCTCAGTGCATTTTCTAAAGCTTTTCCCATAACGTTCGCAGTCAGCGCAACGTCAACAAGGCTAAAACTCAGACTCTGAATTGCGACTTAAAGCACAAGTGCGCGACGACTTCTGTCGCTCATCTGGCTTTAATGAAATGGCATACAGAATAGCATGGTGATGTCAGAGCTGCGCATGTGTAAGTACAGCAGCTGTGTCAGCCACATCCAGCAGTGGCATTTCGTTGGTCTCGCGTGGCTGCGCGTTTGATGGCTGAGCAAAAGAGAAAACAGGCGCTTTTGATAGCAATGAGTTATTCCGCTTCTGACACTTTACAATGATTGGCTGAACTTTGGGAGACTTTGTGGTAATTATATGGGAGATGTAATGCTTTTATTAGACTGATGTTGTTGGTTTACATATATGCTTATATGAACTTTAAGGTGATGTGTGATGTTTCTGTACAGCTACCTGCAGCAAATGTGATTGCAGAAATATTAAAACCGGAATATTTCCAACCCGGTTTACGCTCCCTATATACTACTGTTTAGATTAACAACAGATAGTCCTTCTCTAAATGTTTGCCATTGGTTGAAGTTGATGTGTTTTGGAAGCCACGGTATTTACACTATTTTGGACGCCCATCTTTAAATAAAGGATCAGTAGTTAAATTTTCTGATTAAATCCAGATGGAACATATTTAGTATATCCAAGACAGTTACACTTTTCTTTTTATATCTTTGTGTTTTAAAAAGATTTAGTGTATGCATAATGTTCTAGGACTGGACAGAAAGTTCAGTGGTGCTGTTCAAGGTCCTGAAATGGCTCCATATTTATGGAGCTGTCCAAGGTCTGTAAGCCACAATTCAAAGTGCTGAGGCTGGTTTGAATTGCAGGCAATTTCAGCATAAACCCTGTCCAAGGTTCAGATCAGAGCTTAAGTCC
Source organism: Botia almorhae (assembly GCA_036877575.1). Taxonomy (NCBI): domain Eukaryota; kingdom Metazoa; phylum Chordata; class Actinopteri; order Cypriniformes; family Botiidae; genus Botia; species Botia almorhae. The sequence goes on from JAZGTJ010020737.1 coordinate 1,291, forward strand.
AATTTACACTTGTGCATTTGGCCCATGCTTTTATCCAAAATGATTTATAGGGTGTTTAGGGTTTACATTATATTAGTATAGGGCTTTGGAATCAAACCCGCAACCTTGGTGTTGCTAGCACCATGTTCTAACAGCTAAGCCGCAGGAACGTTTATTTTCGAGGGCGTACGGTTGAGTGTCTTAATATGCCCGAGTTAGTTTACTCAGTCCAGCAGTTGTTCGAGGTGCTGCATGACAATATTCCAGTGTTCAAAACAAATTAAAACTGCTCGTTTTAATTCAGTTTACATCAGACTTTAAATTAGCGCTTGTGATTGTGTAAATGCAGCAGAAATGACAAATGCCCTTTTGAATTTGCTTTAGCGGCCTCCCGGGCTTCATTGTGTTATGACGCTGTTGTTTAACATTTATTTTGCCTCCTAAAATCACTGTAAAATATCGAATCTACCACATTATGCTGCAGACCATATCCATCAGCCAAAAATCTGCCAAAATGCTTGTACTCTGCCCAGCTGTCTGACATCAGCCGATGACCGGTGCACTTCATTTCACTAAGTGCAGCTCTGCAGGTCTGTCGTTCTCCATCACAGCCTTAATGTGGCGGCGATGCAGTCAGATCAACAGCCCGTCCGCAGGGACCGTGTTCATTATAATTAGACGCTATCGGCTGTATGCGTTCTGACAGCGAGATAAAGAAAACCCACAACATATAATTGTGATTTAATGATTGCGATGGCTTATCAGTGCTGTTGTTATATTCTCTCTCTTGCTTTGTTTATTCCTGCAGTTGTTTTGCTGAATTCTAAGGAGTCCCAGGCAGAGCTGGGTTGGACCTCATATCCTTCCAATGGGGTAAGTTCTTCATCATCCACTGCACGAGAAATACACAGTATCATGGTTTGTATTACTGTATACTGTTGCAATACATTATATAAACAAAATATTTAGTGACGTCTTAATGTTAATTTAAACGTCTTAATGTTACATTAAAAAAAGTAATTCACACCAGAGCTTTGTACACCAAAGAAATGAATGACTTGAGTTTAGTAAATCAGATGTATGTGAAATCAGATTCATATTCGGTAAGTTTATTATATGAAGGATTCGCCAGGCTGATTGGATTTTGAGGCAAACTTCTATATAAAGCGACACCCCTAGATCTCTTTCCACAGACTGTTTCATTCCATCTTTTCCTGTTTATTTTCCCCTCTTTGTTTTTCTTTGTTCACATTCCCCGACTGAATTACGAACTCATCTCTGCTGTTATCCCAATATGGACACCTTTGGCCTCACCAGTTAAAAAGCCCATTTGTCGTTTTTTGTCTTTGTTCTCCTGTTAAGATCTCAGTATCTGTTTTCTCAGTGTAATCTACATCAATGGGCCGTAGATTACGTGCCCTAGATTACGTGCCGTAGATATGAGCAGCAAGCCTTACAGTGGACTCAAAATGGACACGCTCGTCTGTTGTAATGTATCTGTGAGGAGAAGTGGCTGGAAACCGGGGACCCGATGCAAGCTGTTATTTGTTTGGCTTGTTAATTCTGGACCTGACAGCGATTAAATCCAGTGTCTCCCGCTCCCAGCAGTTTCTCACCACAGCTGTACGGTCATAAGCACTACACGAATTCCATCTCTCTGTGGCTTTTACCGGGATGTGTTTAAATACACTGCCACTCAGAGCTGGATCTGTGGAGAAACTCCGCCAAACTCGGGCAGGGATTCAGACTGCTCAATTCCCTTCGAAACAAAGGATCTTCATTACACTGCAATTAATTGGGAAAACAGAGCGAGAGTGTTCGTCTTTTGAGGCTCATTATAATCTCTCTTCGAGACAATGAGCTTGTTTGTGGTGCTGATTGAAGATGCTTTAGTCTTCTATATTCTGGGTTTGATAGACTGTAGGTGATTTGGCAGTGAACTAGTGGGACGTGACATAATCACAGCCAATCAGAAGATATTTAATGTTTAATGTGCTTATTTTTAGGACAAATAAGATTGTATAGAAATTTACACGGAAGAAATCTCGTTTTGTCTTTTTAAAATGATTTATTTGTTTACCCGTTTTTTTCCAAGTCTGATTAGATCTCAGTGTAACAAACAATAAGACTCATTTAAACTTTGTTACAGCTTTAAATGGGGTCTTTGTTTTTGCGTTTTGTGAATTTTATACTTGAGAAATTAAAGTTTGATATGCAAGACAGAAATTCTTAAACAATTTAGATGTCCAAATATTTTGTTTTGCTTGCCTTTTTTTTTTTTTTTAGATTTATTGGAGTTGAGGGGAAAAAGGTGATTAGTACTGCGTGTTAAACCGAATTATTTTTGTTTATTGATCTTTTGTTTATTGTCTTTGATTCATAATCAAACTTTTTATTCTATCTTCCAGTTTCTCTCTGTTTAAAACTCTCTTGTGTTCTTGCTTTTGTTTCAGTGGGAGGAAATCAGCGGGGTTGATGAGAAATACAAGCCCATCCGCACATACCAAGTGTGCAACGTGATGGAGCCCAGTCAGAACAACTGGCTCCAGACGGGCTGGATCTGGCGACAGGGCGGCCAGCGCATCTTCATCGAGCTGCAGTTTACCCTGCGTGACTGCAACAGCATCCCTGGAGTCTCTGGCAGCTGCAAAGAGACCTTCAACCTGCTGTATGCCGAGTCTGACTGGGACCTGGGCCGCGTGGCCCGCGAGGACCGCTACAGCAAAATCGACACCATTGCGGCGGACGAAAGCTTCACACAGGGCGATCTGGGCGAACGCAAGATGAAGCTCAACACTGAAGTCCGTGAGATAGGACACCTCAATCGCAAAGGATTCCATCTAGCCTTCCAGGATGTTGGCGCGTGCGTTGCGCTGGTTTCCGTGCGAGTTTACTACAAACGCTGTTTGTCCACGGTGCAGAACTTGGCCGTGTTTCCGGATACGGTAGCCGAAGCTGCTTTCTCAACGCTGGTGGAGGTGAGAGGAACCTGCGTGAATAACTCCGAAGTGGACACAGATAGCCCTCCCAGAATGCATTGCAGCGCAGAGGGGGAGTGGCTTGTGCCCATCGGGAAATGCAGCTGCAGTGCGGGGTATGAAGAAGGCCACAGCAGCTGTGAGGGTAAGACACTCAGAAACACTTCACAACGTTTCTCTCCATCTGCTGTAGTGGTCGCAGACAGTTTGAGTGTGTAAAATTAAAAACAATTATGATTTTCAGACTTGCATAAAGTGACCTTGGTGAAATCAAAGCAGGTCTTTTTATCGCACCGATTTATGTTGATGCTTTATGATTATTGTAGATGATGATGATGATGAAATAAAGGGCTCGTTAAAAACTCGACTTTCTTTTTAGTTCAAAGGATTTGGTCAGGATCTGTTTTTAGACGTGTTAGAGTGAGAAAGTTCCGTTTTAGAACCCGCCAACGTGGCTCAGCTGCATCGACTGTCATTCGTTTGACTTCTCTTTAACGGGTCAAAAGTACGTCACCAGTGAAGGACAGTCATGTACTCACACTTTGACTGACATCACAGTGTCTGGCGGACACACTGTGTTTGGGTGGTGGGATCTCTGTTCCCACAACAGCTGTATGTCATTCGATCGGTGCGTCAACAGGCAGGACATGCTGTGTTGCGTGTGTGTGTGTGTGTGTCAGTGTGATTTTTCACAGTCCATCATGTAGAATTGTGTGATTGTGTGTGGGAGTCGTACAGTATTCACACGTACAGTGGCAGGCTGTTACAACAGATCCCGCATTGTGTCTTTATGTTGTTATTGTTATTAAATGCATCATCTATGACTCAGAGGCAGGTGATATGTGGGAGAGATGAAATACGAGCGATATTTATTTTCGCTCGTACGTTTAAATACCGGTGTAGGTTGTGAACTTGTTGCTCTGTAATGTTAGATGTCGTTGGATGGTGATAATAATTTGATTCGTACACTTGTGCGTTACCCATGATCCTTTATTTATGTATTATGCTAGTGACACACAGTCGTACTCCGTGTGAAGCCTCAAACCCTCACAAACATTTCTTCTGTGTTTTCCTCAGTGTAAGCAGACGCATATGTCCAAACACCAGCAGCTTGTCCTTCACTTCCTGCTTCGTCTCATTTGTGTCACAACACACACGTTTACGCCACAAGAGTTCATTGATCAGCGCTAACAGAAATATGGCGACATCACAGTGGACAATGTCAAGGAAAGCTGTATATAATGCGCTTCTTTTTAAGTTCTTCTACACTTAGAGTTTTATCCACTTCACTTACGGACCCCATTCAACTGAAGTGTTGTTTTTATAATCAAAACAAATGCTTCATTTTAGAGAAATGTTCCAGATTCAAATTAAGTTAATTGCATTATGTATATAGCTTGCGCTTTGAATCACTGGCTATTGAGAAATGCATACTTGCGTACTGCGCTCATGTTCGTTTTCCCTCTAGCCGTTTTATCTGTATTTATAGCATTTCTAATCTTTTACCTCCATCATTTTAACAACCTTTAACACTGTTCCATTACCAGCTCTGGTATTTCCTTCAGGAAAAAGAAAAGACTTGTACACTAAGCTTGTTAAGATTAATATAAACACAGATACAGATGAAACACCACAAACGTGGTCTGATTGTGTTAATATTACCTCAGGCTAATAGACCTAGGAGGAAGTTTGGCTGTGCGGGCATGTTCTTCATGTAAAATTATAAACCTTTTTTGACTGTCTGTGTGTCTGCGTGTCTGCGTGTGTGTGTGTTTCTGCGTGTGTGTGTGTTTCTGCGTGTGTGTGTGTTTCTGCGTGTGTGTGTGTTTCTGCGTGTGTGTGTGTGTCTGCGTGTGTGTGTGTGTCTGTGTGTGTGTGTGTGTTTCTGCGTGTGTGTGTGTTTCTGCGTGTGTGTGTTTCTGCATGCGTGTGTTTCTGCGTGTGTGTGTTTGTGTGTGTGAGTGATACTTTTGATGTTTTTGTCATGATGAGGTATCTGTGTGAAATGGTGTTACTACATCAGAGAAAAGGCGTGTCGACTCTCAGAGGAGATGATTCAAAGGCCAATGATGAGCAAGATTTCACACTTCACATTTAATGACAGAGGCCAGCCAATCAGAGAAGTTATTTCTGGATAGTCTCACCAAACACTCGTTTTTCAGCCCCTACCAACCCAATGTCACTTTGTGTGATCCAATTAATTTTGGATACATCTCATTAAATATATCATGTTTCACTCTAAAATACGTCACATTACGTAAGTAAAAATGTGTTTTAAATATCATTTCATGTTGATTTGCAAGAAAACGCAGAAAGTGACCTTTTTAGTCATGTTGAGAAAAACAAATAGCCAATCACAGCCCAGAAAGGAGCTGAGGAATGCGTGAAGGCACTGATTGGATGAGACCCAAGAGATGGGGAGAGATGCGAAAAGCAACAGTCAGAGGAAACCAAGATGGTAAACGGTGCATGGAAAATACAGCTGTGGTGTAGTGGTTGCCACATGTGCTCTGACACATTGACCTGTGCTTTTGGTTTAAGTCTTGCTTGCAACATTTTTTTAAGCCATTTCTCCCTCTTCTACCCCATTCCTCTTTTCCCTGTTATCTCTGTCTCTGTCTCTCACTCACTTTTTCTCTCTGTCTGTTATTAAAAGTAGCAAAATGGCCTAATTTAGAAAAAGAAAAAAGAAAAACAGCACATTTAGACAGCATAACACTGACAATATTCATTCACACAGGCACAGAATGGCAGTAAGGGAGGATGGAGGGACAGAGAAAAAGAAAGTGTGGATAAGAGGAAGAAGTGAGGGATGAAGGGAAGGAAAGCGAGTGGATCCGGGGGTTGCGGCGCTGTCACTCAATGTGAACGGGGGCCTGAATGCTAATGAGATGGATATGCGGGGCAAACTCAGTGCTCTCACAGGAACCCTGAGCTATTGATCAGCTCTAATGCTTCACTAAACTGCTCGGGCACACTGTGGATTCATCTGTGTGCTGCGGCGGGTCGGTACTTTTCTACACGTGTGTGTGTGTGTGTGTGTGTGTGTGTGTGTGTGTGAGAGAGAGTGAGTAAGTGAGAGAAAGAAGGAAGGAATGATAGGGGGAGAAAGTGATGTTAATGAGTGAAGAATCAACGCTAGCTCAGAAGAGTGTGTGTGTTTGATTTATGTGTTTGGTGTGTGTGTGTGTGTGTGTTGCAGGAGGGAGTGTGTTTAACTAAATGGTTCGATAGTATTGACCCGGGCCATGAGTAGCTGTTGATTGTGTCTGGAGAGGTTGCACTTGACAGGACTGTGTGTGTGTGAGGCCTTGAGCCCTGAAGCATCACATTTAATTATTTGTGGTGTGCTGTGGGCCTGTGTTTGCTCTGAAAATGCAGGAAAAGATTTAGTGCTTATTGGAGTGGGTTTCTGATTTATGTTCAGTCAGCGATTTAAATGCAAATTCTTAAATTTGTCTGCACACAAAAGTTTTGGAAATCACAGAAAGGTTTGTAACTCAGTCTGTCTGTCAGTTTGTTATGAGTTTTAACTAACTTTTTTCTTACTCACTGGGGCAGGTGTCTGTGTTCTCCAAACAGAACTGCCAAATTCAGATTTGTACACAGCTTTTCTAATCGCTGCCCCCATCTGCTATTGGTCAAACAAGCAGGTAGCCCCGCCTCAAACTCTCAGTGTGTTGATGTCAAGCCAGTCGGAATACTCAAACTCTCTGTCTCTCTCTCTCTCTCTCTCTCTCTCTCTCTCTCTCTCTCTCTGTCTCTCCCATCTCAGAAGGACTGTGTGAGTGAAAGCTTAATTTGAGGACAAAGTGGTGAAATGCTGGAGACCAGAGGGCATTTCAGTGTACTTGCATGCTCTGTTTATCTGTGTGTGTGTGTTGGGGGCAGTGCAGGTCATTCGCTGCTGTGTGTCAGAGAAAGAGAGACTGAGCTGATGCAATGTGATGTAGCAGAAAGCGTAGGGCTCCAGAGAGGCCATCTGCTTTAACATGCCACGGCCTGACCATACCGTGGGTGCGTTCCTGTTTCAATATTTGATTACATTACATGTATAGAATAATATGCTTTAGTAGCATTAAAGGAATCACGATTCACACAGTTTTCTGTCCTGTGGTGATGCATTTCCTGTGAAAACAGGAAGTTTGAGGACATACTTTGTTAGCATAAACATGACTCTGCTGGTTGGTTCCTAAGGCAAAATGTTTAGTGCTCTTGTCGCTTGTAAGTCGCTTTGGCATCTACTGAATGAATAAATGTAAATGTCAACACATTTAAAATGTACAGTATCTGGAAACAAAGTGCTTAAGTAAATTTAAGTAATGATTTGAAATGTGTTGAGTATGACGTTTTGAAGGGTAGGTAATTACAGAGATGCAGGAACGGATAAAGAAGTACAGATGAGAGACACTTGAGGAGAAAAGAGGAAATATAATTAGACATGTAAGCATGTCTCTCTGTGTGTGTGTGTGTGTGTGTGTGTGTGTGATTTGTAGTTGTTTAATTAAAGGTGCAGTTGTAACTCACAGATGTATAATTAGAGAAGTCTTAAGCCTCACAGCAGATGCTGCTTCTTTGTGTTGTGTAGTGGCTCTCGTGCCAATGGCTGCCATATTTACTGACACACACACACACACACACACACACATACACGTACAAAGGCAGCTTCAATGAAACTCAAAGTTTTTTTTGTCTTTTTTTGCCTGTTTCCCTTGTTCTCCGAGTATTTTTGTTTAGTCTTTTCTCATTCGTTTGTTTGTTTTTCTTGTTTGTTTGTTTCTTTTCTTCTTTCACTCTGCTGTCTTGCATGCAGGCAGCATGTATAAAACTTGTTTTATTTTTTGCCTGTTCCGCTTGTTCTATTCTTTTTTTGTTTTTTTTTGTTTAGTCTTTTCTCATTTGTCTGTCGTTCTTTCTTCACTATCTACGGCCGGTGTCTTTCTCTCTGTTATCAGAGTGGGCGGGTTAAGCGGATGCTTTACAGTGTGATGGTGAGATTATCGTGTGTGTGTTTGTAGGGGGATGTGTGGGGTGGGTAGACAGCCAGTCATTTGTGGCTTGGCACCCACCGTCTTTGTTCTGCCTGGCATCATGCCACCTGTGCCCATCTGGTACAGGCTCTGTGATTCTCCCCCACGGACACTCACTAGTGCTCATCATCTCTAGAGCCGCAGTTTAAAAATTCACACTCTCGCCAGAGAGACAGATGATCATAGACTGCATACGATAAGCATGCGACACACATACAATCATCAGCAACACATGGACTGATGGAGTCATTTGTCTCCTGGCACATGTTTGGTTTGTGTGTGTGTGTGTGTGTGTGTGTGTGTGTGTGTGTGTTTCTGCAGGTGTCTTGGGTCAAATAGAACTGGAGCCATGCCACAGGGTCACCTTCAACCTCGACTGCTTATCTGTTCCACTTTCTGTCTCTTTCACATACACACACACACACACACACACACACACACACACACAGACACTAGCTTGGTTATTAAAATGGGGGCATTTCATAGACCTACATTGTTTTGTATACAGCTAATTATAATCACCTCAGACTAACCCTTTTGAAAACTTAAGTATTATAAAAAGCAATTCATTTCCTTACTCTGTACTTACAAATAAATCTCAATAAGTTCACATGTCCTCACAGTTCAGTTTTCGATGTATATTCAGTATATTTTTGAGGACATTTTTGGCCCTCACAAGTATAGCTAAACTTGCGTGCGCGCGCATACACTGTAAAGACATCTCAGCTGATTAGTTTCTCCATAAAGTGATAACTTTCACATTAATCAGAATTACATTTTCATTTGCTGTGATCTCATCCTGCATAGCAGCTGCACTTTCAAGTCAAATACCCTGTTCCCATTTACAGTAAATATTACGGTAGTACATCATATGAACATGAACGTGCATTATATCATAGTGTAGTTGAACTCAGGTGAACGGCATCATGGGAACATCCTATAGCTGTGTGTGTGTGTGTGTG
>JAZGTJ010020738.1:0-10238 GCA_036877575.1 Botia almorhae
TAGCAATGGTGATCTGCTAGCTCTAACCAAGTTGACTAAGAAGATCTAGTATGTCAGCCTTAGCCCAGCCGCCTTGTAATCCAGCTGATCAAACACCTAAACTGAAAGAGAATAGTGAAATCTTACCTTAGGCAGTGAAATGGTTCATGTCACTCATCTACAAAGTCTTCTCGTACTACACCATTCCTGGAACACACAAATACAGAAATATACACAAATAAAGGAATATACACACAAATACATCACACTTCATTAGATGGATATGTTCATACACAAGAGACTTCATAAAATCTACTGCTCATTGACCTCAGTGTTTATAATTGTATAGATTCATAAAAGCAGCCAGTCCAATATCATGCTAAAAGCTCCTAATTTCAGATCTTCATAACTGAGGCCTAAAAACAAATACGCTATTCCGTGGCAACCGGTGAAATGTGAAGGAGAGTGAAAGTGCTTTGTGGTTCTTCCTCTTCAGGCTGTGTCTCTGAGTTATTGATCCACAGAAGGAGCATCCTAAACCACAGAAGTCAAAATCATTGAATTATTCATGCCTCTGTGAACTCTGACCTCATGGAGACATAATGTAGCTCAAAGGGAATGACATTTACAGTGAACTGGAGGAGTGACAGAACATGATACATAACATACAAAAAATAAATGGTAAGTTAAGTGGTTTGAGAAAGCCCACAGAAGATTTATCTACTTTTCAGTTTTTATACAAAAAGTTTTTTTTTTCACTTTTTATGTTTTTATACAAAAGTTAGTTCTGGTTCTCAAACCTGATTGGACAAATGGTGTTCTAAGACAAAGTTATGGATTTCCTAAAATGACATGTCAAAGATAACGCAAGTAATCAATACTCTCATTTTCTCTATCTCTTTCTGTTACTCTCACACACATCATGCCTCTTTGTTACTCCAGAAACAGCATATACATTATTGCTAGTTCTAATATGATTTTTAATTAAGGCTTGGATATATCTTTTTAACTAGCATTGGCAGACAAATGTGGTGCAATTGTGACACAATATGATTTTTTGACACCCCATATAAAAGCAGTATCACACTCACAATTATGCTGATTGTATATAAACATGCTGTGATCACTTACAGCCGAATTAGTTGTGAATGCTACTCATGCTTGTATAATACTAATTCAATAGAACATTCTCACTGTTTTTCAGTTATATCAGCTCAGTTATACTGATTAAATGCAGCCACATCTAATCATGTTCATTGTACTTAATTAAAACGTATACACAACACTATTTTGTAACTTTTTTAAGTAATCGTCAACCATATTTTTTAAAAGTTCAGTTAACTTCCACAATATGATACAAATGGTAAAATGAATACTAATGTCTATGATGAGACCTAATAAATGAATATATTCATATAGGGTATATAAGGGTATACAGCAACCCCTATAGGGATGTGTTATAGAATGAATGGATGAAACGAAAGCCTATGGCTCCTCCTCTCAAACACAATGTGACTGAATTTTTTTTCTGATACCCTTTAATTGACTGACATAAGTACATCGAAACACAAAAATTATTTAGTAAAATAAACATGCTAAAATTAGAAGATGTGAGCAGAAACATATTCACAGAGGTGCAAACATAGCATGTTCTCAATAATGCTGCAGGTCTGTCAGGATACGTCATCTCCTTCACCTTTACAGATTCTGTAAGGTCTCTAATGCTGAAATTCTTGTGTATTTTAGCTTACACTGTGTTACGGTGGAGGCTCCAGCCTCTTCGCCTCTGTGCCACCAGCAGGAACCATCACCCAAATACTAACTGGATTATCACAAACTATATCTCCCATCATGCACCTCACCTATTGCTGATTACTTCCTGCTCTACACCTTATCCTCATTCACTCCTCCATATAAAATCATATAGGACTCAAGTTAAATGTCATTGCGAAGTCTTGACTTGCCTCCGTGCAGCATTTCTGAGTGTTTTTCTCCCTGTTATTCTCTGGTTGTTATTTCGTGTATTACTTTGGTTTGTCCCTGTTTACTGATTGTTTGCCGATTGCCTTTTTGTTCTGCCTGCCCCAATTTTGGATTGTTTGTATCGCCTCTGATTGTTTTCTGCCTGTATCGACCATTGCCTGTTTAACGCTGTTTCCCATTGTGTTGCCTCTGATATATCTGTTTGCTGTGTATGACCTCTGCCTGTTCGACTACTCTAATAAACATACTGCACATGGATCCAAACACATCTGACTCTTCGTTACACACAGTCTGACATCAAACAATTCTGTAAAACCATTGTGTTCTCCAACACAGATGGCAACAGCTTTCCTTTAAAGAGCAGATACTCTTACTATTTATAGTAGGATTGTCCCTGTGTGCTATCTACCCTATCTCGTGGAAAATCAAGTCTGGTCTCTGGAGAGCAAACAGTAGACGGGCTTTCAGATAGAGGAGAGAAGCTTTTCCAGCTCATCTGTTTTTTTTGACTCATGAAGGTTAAAAACCAGAAGAAAAACTATACAACGGATGAAGTTGCTACTATCAGTTGTTATTTATCTACAATAGTGTATTTTCTACTGAAAATGTGAGGTATGTTTGTCTGTGAAAGGTGTAGGTAACTGCCAGGCCGTTGCTATGTGGTTGCTAAGTTGTTTAGAGTGATTGTTAGTAGTCCTATACAGTTAGTATTTCTATATATCTATCTAATCTATCTGTCTGTCTGTCTATCTGTTTATCCATCCGTCCATCCAACCAACTGACAAACTAGACAATCAATCATCAGGTCTGTATAAACTTCAACCCTCAAGCTTTTAAAACTGCATACATTATACATTACATAATTGTGATTAGCAGTTAACTGATACAGGATAATAAACAGTCAATTCAGTACAGAGACCATTAATGTATGACACTGAATTTGGGGTAAAACATTCTTATCCTTATGTTCATATGGTGTCATATTTACGACAGCATTACCATCATGCAGGTCATCATACAGATGAATATTGTATACAAATACCAATCACAAACACAGAGCTGTGTGTGTATCCTGCATCCATTCTCATCGCATCCTCCTGCATCACTTGAGAGAAGGAAGAACAGGAGAAACCTAAAAATATCCTGCTGCATCTCCCACATTAAGCCATCCAGACCTCTCGCCCTCCTCCTATTCTGGTTGCATTATGTAACATCAGATCTGTTGCTATGGCAAATGAAACTTCATAGTCTGCACCTCCAAACAAGCCAGATCTGCTCTCTCTCTACTCAGGGACACGCTTTTTATTTTGTCTTTGGCCTTTATGAAAAAAGAATAGAGAGAGAAGGATCCAGAAATGTCAGGAGCCGGATTCAACCTTGGGTCGCTAACATGAGCACCACACCATAATGTGTTAGAGCAGTAATTGCTAAGCCATTGCACCAATCACGAACATATGCAGAAACATTCTTTATATATTTAAACTGAATTTTAAACAAAAAAAAGAAGCGTTTAAATTATTTTGATCATGATTTATAACGTCACACAATAACACCTTTGTGTAACATTTGTGAGAATAACATGGAGCAAGGGATCCCAATGCAGCATCAGGTTTATTAATCAAAGATAGAGCAAAATCCATGAGGGCAAACACAAACAACAACCAACAAAGAACAAGGGAAACACTGGGGTATGAATAGACAGACTAAACAGGGAAACGTGACACAGCTGAGAACAATTAAGGTGGGGTCACAGCACTACAATAACAATTTCTGTAAACCAAATAAATGTGTTGAACCCATGCTAGCCTCACGTTTTTTATGTTTTAACCAAAGGTTATATATATAACCAAGGGTAAGGCAAAATTATATTAGCCAAAATATCATAGCCTAGTTTATACAGTCCAATAAAATGCCAGTAGATAAAAACAAGTTTTATTCTAAATTATTTCCCTACTTGTCAATGTGGACAAGCATATAAAAATTTAGTGCACCACCCTTTTGCACAGCTAAAGCCTGTTTGTTTGTAAGCTGCTTTGATCCTTGTGTGACACAGATTTTTAAAAAACAATTGAACCCAGGCACCACAGAAGGCGTCGGACGGTTAATGTTATATATCGATACATCATGATAATCTGCCACAATATTTATTGATATTTATTCATTTATAGAGTCATCATGTTCTACAGCTCAACAGTGAATACAGTAGCTTAAATAAATGAAATAGTTGCATATTAACTTCAAGATGCATGTTTGGATGTTGGATATCTTGTGTGGCTGGTGCAGTTTCAAATACACATTACAGATTAATATAATATTAATATTTTGATATACTGCAATTTGCTGTCTAAATAGCAATGCCATCTTTGGCACCATTGTTGCAGCCTGGGCTCTGACCATTACTACTTACTAACACTTTCAGATAGAAAAGTAGTTCTTCAATAGTTCTGTATTTTTTAGGATAATGTCTGAAAATGTCTTATGTTTGAAAAAAGTAACATTTTGCTTGAAACTGTGGTTTTAGTACAATAATTAACTCTGGACTGTTGAATTACTAAACAAATGTGCACTCACATTATGTAATGGTTACTCTGATCTTTTATTATTTTTTAGGTTCCCAGATTTAGTCCCCAGAGTTTTTAAAGGCTTGGAAATCTTCTTCTTGGAATACCACCTGGAATACCAGAGTCCATAGAAGATTTATGCTGCATTCAAAAATTTGCTAATTTGCCAAATGCACAAATGTAAATGCCAATTCTACATGTATTAGGTAACTTCTTTGTGTCTAAGATAGCAAGACTAGGTTTGCTCTCTTTGAAAACCGAACTAAGCACAGGCACTTTGCCTCCATATTTAACCACCATGCATTCATTGTGTAGTGACCCTTATTCTTTTCATATGTTATAAGCAGGACATGTCTGGGGCATGTTGGGAGGAGTTAAGACACATCAGGGTTCCTGAGGGAAATCAGACTTACAGATATGCACATGGATGCACACACACAAACACACCCAATCTCTCACACACAAACAAGTGGCCTGTTCACAAAGATGAAGTTGATATTGGTCTTTACTGACAAATATCAAAATCAGTGTTTAATAATTAATGGAATTTAACTGTTAATATTCTACTGTAATAACTGTCACAGAGAAACTTTGACAATAGATCTTATAGCAGAATTGTGCAGCCAAATGAACAAAAACTAGATGTTATATGTTTATTAGAAGATGCAAGTGACTCTTGCCTGTGACTCGCCACCTTTATGTTATATGGTTTCCAGGGCGTTGCTATGTGGTTGCTATGGTGTTGAGTGTTTTTTTGTGTTGTTGCCTACCGAAGCTCGTCCCCAAGTCTAATATTCTTGTTTTTAGATATGTCTCGGGTGGCTCCTTTAGTAAAGGACTATAGGTATCGTGTCTGGAGAGCTAATGCTGCTTTATGTGTAAGTTTAGTACCTACGTAATAGTGATGCTAGCCTTAGAAACCATGTAGAATGCCATGTAGAGACTTTTACGGCATGTATTTACTTTGATAGAGGGATAAAACAAAAACAATGCTTGGATCACTTGTTATGGAACAGCAGTGGGTGCTTAACTAAGCATTAAATGCCTTCATAACAATTAATGTTATTGCAGACAGAAGGTGAATGTGTGTGGGCCTGATTTTGTGGAGCTCTATCTCACACACACACACACACACATAGAATGTGGGGGATTAAGTGCTTTTAGTCCAGCTATTGTGCAGCACATTGCATAGATTTATTGGATGGTGCCTGGTGTGCACCTGTATGCTCACAAACATGTTGTTTTTCCTGTCTGTATGTTTGTGCTTAGATATGATATTTAGCTTTAAGACTTTGCTGTCAGCAAAGTTGGTAAATGGGCATGTTTTTTGGACTGATTTTTATGAGTTGATTCAGAAAAAACATGAGTACAGAATCAGAGGCTAATGTCCCCATTGATGGACATTTATGGCAGCATCCATTTTGCCTTAATTGTATTAAGACGTTCTACTGGCAGCAGAAAGAGACATAAAACACTGAAACACATTACAGACCTCAGCCCAGCGGCACCATGGGATACCGCTTGACTGCTGTAGAGATACGACCTCTTAAAAAGCATTCGTAACACATCTGAGCTGTCTTTACAGAAACAACTGAGAGCTTCTGTATAATTATGACTATGCATGTCATAAATAGACAGATACAGTGTATTAATTTACAGTATGTGTGAAAGAAATTCTAAACAGAGAGCGTATACAGTACACACTGTATGACGTAGCAATAACCGCCACGTTCTGAAAGTTATAGAAAAAATCCTAGTCACACAAGATTTCATAACATGTTTGTCACTGTCTATCATACTCAGTTCATCCTCGAAAACAGATCCTTGTGTCTCATACAGAAACATACTTATCTCAGTTTAGCAAAACCACATGACCAGCAAGCTGCTTTGGGTGATAAGAGTACAGTGTGAACCGCTCAGACACGCACACACCACTCAAGAGACATGCAATAGGAATTAAGCAACTTTCACTCAACACTTACAAAAAAGGCAACAGGTTAAATAAACAAACACAACACACATAAAATAGAAAACGTTCAAAAATCAATTCAAATAAACAGTCTAAACATTTTTATTGTTTCTATCAAACTCTGAATGTAAAGGTGACTGGGCTGTAACTCTACTTGTCTTGTATTTCTTACCTTCTTAAACAGTATTTTACCCTTCAGGGCTTAATTTTCTGCTTACACTCTCTCACATTGGCCCTGGGTTTCTCTCTTTATAGTCATTACATCACATGCAGGAATCTTGTGATCAATCTCTTTCTCTGCCAGCCCTGGAAAGACATTTAAACCTTTAAGGCCCTTTCACTATTTATATTAACGTGTGCATGCACCAGACATTTATATTCAAAGCAGTTTAAAGCCCATATACATTTTATCAGTACATGCAGAGTACACCTCTGGGAATCAAACCCCAAACTGGTGAATCACTAGCACTGCGTTATGAAATAATCTGATATTTGATACTACTTTTATCAGTCTAAACCTTGACATTCCTTTTATAATCAATAACCAAGTTGCTCAGTGTGTACATGCTCAAATGAATTTCTGAAATCTTCATTACTAAATATTATTGTCCACAATGTTTCTCCCTCACACTAGTATCTGTTATTCTGCTCCCATTCCTGTCCATTCATCCTTGTACGGGTCTATCATATTACATGGGATCAGTCACATTTTAATTAAAAAACCTATATAATGACCCTATGTAATCCCTCTCTGGTTAAGCAGCTTGCTAAGTAAAGTGTACAAAAGACTCAGACATAGATCTATGCTTTATTCTGTCCTTTGGCTGTAATCATATCCATCCGGCGAATGAACTTGTCAGGGAAGCTCATGTCTCTTCAAAGAAATCTTAGGCTTGATCTAACACTGAACAATGTTTATACTAAACACTCTATTTGCACAATATCCTAATTCCAGATCTATTGTTATTGTTGCATAACAATAGGCCTAATGTTTGCTAATGAGTATATATATAGATATTAAAATAAATGACATTAATGAGGTGTACAAGAGTGAGGAAATTAGAATAAGGAAGAAATATTATCATCATGACAACCTGTTGCCATTAACATGGTCGTCCCTTGTAATAGGAAAGTATATCTAAGTGTTTTTTAAAAATTGCTTGCTAATAAATAATAGTATAATAACTTGATGTTATGTATAACTTCTCAAGCATCCAAACACACAAACGTGCACGCACAAATACGCACACACTGTTCTTCAACGCCCTGCCCAACACCTCCAGAGTCAGTTTGATAGTAAGACAAGATCTTATTATCTGTGATTGATAGTCAGGGTTTCAGAGACTTTAATAAGCAGTAAGACGATGGCTGTTGAGTCATCACAACAGATGGCACGTTCTGAGCAAGCAGATGGCCTGCTACATGTGGTCAATTGATCCACAGCTCTCAATTATACTGACCACATACCTTCATCCTTTCAAAGTTATATAGCTGTTTATTACATAACCCGTCTCTGCTTGAGGATATAGGGAGAGCATAAGATATGGGTGTTTTATATGGAGCAATTATATTAATATATAGAAACATGATTGAAATACTGCCTGCTCATAAGAGCCACTGATTAATTTCAATTCATTAACCCGTCTTACTAGGAAGTCTTTTGCACTAAGGGGTTTGATGGTTTTTTGGTAAATATCTGACATTCCTCTCATATTTCTCAGCAAACGTTTAAATAATGTTACAACTAACAATCTAAACATCAACTAACATACAATCTAACATATAGTATATGCATTAAGATAAACTAAGATAAACACTGAAGATTACAAATATACACTCAACCACTCCAGATTTCGCTGGACACTACTAATAACAGGCTACTGTACCCAAAGATATTCAATGAGCGTGTTTTCATACAGAAACGGACGAGTTGTTTGGAAATATTCTGTTAGATCAGCATCAGGCACCTGTCAGGCGTCACGTTATGTAAAAGCATCGCATCATCCGCTTCTATAATCTTGCCGACTACATCAACCGTAAGACGATTTTTGATTCAGCAGTCAGGAAGGTCCAGACCCGTAACATTATGTTAAAGAACGTAACCGATCCAATGACCTTAACTTAATTACACACGTGTTATATATGTTTATAGTGTTTAAGTAATCATCCACGTTACATGCACGCGCAGCCACGCACCCGCGGCCGCATCGCTGTAGGCTACAATCTCGTAGGATTTCCAGCATACTTAAAGATTAAGGTTTTCCCACATGTATTTATTTTAATAGACACTATGGAAATCATTAACTTACCTATCGCACCGGAAAATAGGATCTCTTGAACAAAATACACGGTTTCTCCAATCCGCAGCTTTCCCTGCAATAATCCTCCAGTTTATTTAAACTAAAATAAATTTGGCGCTTTGATGATTTTTTAGAATAGAGTTGGTAACCCAAATTTAGTGGGTCTCCTCAGTTGAGTCGAACTGGTTGCCAACAACCAGCGACAAACATTTATCTCTCCTGACGCCGCATGTCGTGTGACAGATAGCGCAAACGTGCTCGCTGCCACTGACCGCCGGTTCAATCCATTCGCCGCACCGAGGGGTATTCCGAAAACATGACGCTGCACATTTCCACCACATAAACATGTGTTTATACGTCTGTAGAGAGATTTATATTTTGGCTTGTATCAATCACCTGTAAAAAGAAAACTTACATGGAAGTCCACAGTATATAACTTTATTGTTATTTATAAAACACACCTCTGTGCTGTCAACATCATACGTGTGTGCTTTAGTGATTCTTTAAAATTAATTATAAATAAACACATTTTATCTATTTATGTGGAACAATAGGACTAAAGGTCTTATGTCAGCAGAATTCTCTCGTCCTCTGTTCCTTCCCTTTCATGGTCTCCAGGAGATGACTTCAATGGCTGTGGAGGCAGCTCTCTGGATGAAGGAGGCAGGGTGTTGGAGTCTGGTACTCAGCAGGGGCACATGCTCCAACAGCTGTGCTCTGGCACTAGGAACCTCTGCCAGGACTGTAAGGGCACGAAGGGCATTGACACACACCCCTTTGTTCTCACTTGCCACTAATTCCAGCAGAGGGGTGATGGCACCTGCTTTCAATGCCTCATGCTTACCTGGAAACAGGCAGGCAATTAGATGGACGTGACAATTTAATACATAGACCTTCTGCCATATTTAGAAGGTTTTATTTCTTTGTACAGCTTGAAAACATGTAATGTGTTTTTAAATGTAATAATAGTCACTATGAAAATAGAACACAAAAAATGTGCAAAACCCCATGTTGTGTTACTTAATACAGAATGCAATAACATTCGTCCAGCTAACAATTTTAGGTTGCCCTAATGTTTTTATGAAGTACCAAAAATGTAAAAAAAAAAAAACATGTTAAACATGTTAGAAATGCTCAAAACGTCAAGACGTTGTATTAACATGTATTATATTATAAAAATGTCAAACTTTATTAACTCTGTACCGTTTTACAATGTTCCACCAGAAATGAAAGATTCTGCTGATATTACCAGAAGAACTTATTGATAACTATGAGAGAACTTTTAAAAAAACAGTCAATGTTCTGAAAGTGTTTCCTGTAATCTGGATATTGGCCCTTTAACTTGATGATGTGCTGACCTTTAGTGATAACAGCCGTGTTCATAATAGTCCCGGCAGCATTTGCAATGACCCCTTCATCCTCATCTGACAGCAGCTTGACCATCAA
>JAZGTJ010020739.1:0-10238 GCA_036877575.1 Botia almorhae
TCGCTCTTGAGAAGTCGTGATCTCGCGCGTTTAATAATGACGCTCGCGCGTGACCCGCGTCCGCTCAGAATCAGCGTTGTGATCGTGGACTGAAGAGCTGATATAGCGCCTGCATGAATTACAGCACAATGAATTACAGTCTGCCACACAGAGGTCCGAGCGATTAAGGAAGCATGTCCATCCAGTAAGTTACTAGAAGACCCCGTTAGATATTAACATCAGTGTAACCACATATATACAACATACTATGAGAGAGCACGTACTGGCAAATGCATAAATACAAATCCTAAGATTTCTGCGCGCAAATGTATTCTGAGTGGTTTATGGTGGTTTTATGTTCTGGGTGGTTGCTTTAGCTTAAGTTAAAAAAAACCCACCCCAAAAGTCAATAAGACTCTCTGTATATAAGTGCAATCATAAACCATGAATCATCCAGTATTATTATATACCACATAATACAATCACTGCACTGTGACAACTGTTACACACATGCAAGACCCCCAATTGTATGAATATTTTGTGACTATTCT
Organism: Botia almorhae; assembly: GCA_036877575.1. Classification (NCBI taxonomy): domain Eukaryota; kingdom Metazoa; phylum Chordata; class Actinopteri; order Cypriniformes; family Botiidae; genus Botia; species Botia almorhae. The sequence goes on from JAZGTJ010020739.1 coordinate 531, forward strand.
ACACAAAATCTTTCTGTCTGACCATGACCCCATTTTTGCCATATGTGTGTGTGTTGTAGGATGAAGCAGTGTGCTGAAGCTGAGTGACATTCACAGGTACTGTTCTGCCTACACCACTGTCTTCTTCTACACTCTCTCCTGTCGTTTCTCTCAGCGGGTGATGCTGAAAAGGTTAAGGGGGGGATTCAGAATGAGTAAACGGGTATCTGAAAGCATCTCTCGCTCTGTTTCATCTCTCAAGTGGAACTCTTTGTTGTGTAACGCTATTCATAATCAACTGCTTTATCAGTGAATTCACACAAAAGCTGGGCACAGAAATATTCATATTCAGATGGCGAGGTAAAGAACACGGTAAACAGCAATGATTGTTCTAATAATAGCTCAGTGCTCAGTGAAGGTTAGAGTCATACCGCCATCTGCTGGCCGTGTTGTCCAAACAATCATTCAGGAACACGTTTTTTGTTCTGTAACAAACTGCTTCCACATACAAGAGGAATGTGAACAGAGTCATAAACTGCTGAGCTTAGCATAAGCTAAAAGCAAAAACAGCAGGACAGAGTCTTACCTCGCACTGTTATGTCAGTATGGCACTAATGCTACAAACACACACTCACTGCGGCTACGAAACATACGCTCTGTTCCAAAGCCTAGTGAGCTGCCTACCTAGACAGCATTCATAGAGACTTACTGCACAAAGGCTTTCCTAAATATTGGCATAATTCTGACACCTTGGAAAGATGGAAAATGATCACAAATAGAACAGACTAATAAAAAAATCCTCTTGAGATTATTTTTATTGTCAAACTGAATGTAAAACAGCAGGCTTAGATTTGTCTTTTTTTGTAAATATTGTCTTAAGAAATGGGTTTGATGCAAATCTACCTTCATTCTGGCCCACTGTAAAGGATAATAAGCGATACTGTCCATCTCTGATCTAAATGTTATATAAACTCGTTTTTTTACTGAAGGGTTTTTAAACACTAGACGAAATATTCTAGTATAAAAAGAGAATAAAAAGTGAGTTGTTTAAAAAAGGCATACACATTGTGTATACACATACCAATTTTACACATACACACACACACATTGTGTAAAGCTTTACACTTTCATAAACACACAGGAATGTGTGTAATGGTGTGTGGGTACATACACTCACACACACACACTCAAGTGTGTAGACCGTCATGGGAGTTGATTACAGGGGTTCCACACCATGTTGTGTACTGAACTCCTGGAAATCTACTGGAATAGTGTCTGGAAATAAATCAGATCAAGGTGTGAAGATATGACAGTCATCTGATGGACGTGCATTGTTATGATCTTTGCAGTGATGCTTCTGTGGACATTTGTAAGTGCTCTCACCATTACAGCGATACTTCAGGTTGGACCAGATGATGTTCTCCTGAGAGAAACAGAAGACACCCAGTCTTCCACCTCTCATTGTTGTATCAATTGTCACTCCAGAGTCTGCCACCAGCTCCGTACCTTCATAGAAACGCACCCTAAACACACACACAGCAGAGTCTATGACACCTTTCTCATGTCAGTCAGGTGACCAATATGTCTTTTGGTTCAGAACTACCCAGTTGGGGTCAATCTGAGCATCACCCTCTGGGTCTTGAAGAATTTCAACTTTTAGTCAACAGGAATAATGATTTAAAATGCTTGGATGGGATTGGTGTATTTAAGGGATTGCTTGATACTGATTGGTTAGTTGAAATTCTAACTCACCTGATGTATCCGACCTGTGGGCGGTGCTGCAGATACCAGCGGTATGATACTTTATCTTTCCAGCCGACATTCCGCGGGTCCTTCCACAGCAGACGCACCTGATCGTTTGTGTCACCAGTGTGCCAGAGCGAGTTTCTCAAATGTTCACCTGGTCCAGACTTAGACTTCACTGCCTGAGAGTGAGAGAAAGATCTGAGCTCTCTTTATTCAAGACTCTCAGAAACATCACGGTCAAATATCTTTCAATTCAGACCTTTAGCTGAATGCCAGGTTCAGCCACAGCTCTGAAGGGCGTGGCCTGCCAGTACGTCTGCTCAGTTTGCTTCCACATCACCACATAGAAACTGGAGGAGTCCTGGTAACCGAAGATGAAGCCTGCGTAGTCATCATCGGTCACTGTATTCACATGGAACGTACCCTCGAAATCAACGCCGCTGAATGCAGTGTAGCCTGCTCAGCACAGAGGGGTATGACATATGTTTTATCATGTCAGTTTATACATCATGTTAGTTTATAGATCATGTTAGTTTATATATTGTGTTAGTTTATAAAACAGTAATAGAGAAAGCAGCCACTCACCAACAGCGAGGCCAGGGTCACTGTTCATAGTCTGGACGATCTCCATTCCCTTCACAGCAAGTCAAAAAATTCATCAGATTGTACGTCTCAAGCAGAAATGTGTATCTTATGCTGATCTGTTACCTGGTTCAGAACCACCCAGTTGGGATCAATCTGAGCATCACCCTCTGGGTCCAGTACAACGGTCTGATAGGCTCTGAAGTCTGTCAATGTGATCTCTGCATTTTCTGGGCAGTTGTCAATCCTGTCAATCACCTTGTCCTGGTCGAAGTCTGACTCACATATGTCGCCCACTCCATCATCTGAAACATCATCATTAGTGTTCACTGACATTTCCAGCGGTATAATCTTACACCCTATGGTGAGGAACAGTCACCGTATGACTTTAGAAGGCTTGGAATATAGCAGATGAGTTTAGGTTATTTTATGGAGCTTGATAACCACTGCTACAGTATCTTAATTCATGCTCCACAGAAGAGAAATAATGAGACTTGTTTTGGGCGACAAGCGGGTAAGCGGATGAAACAATCTTTGGGTGAACTATTACTTTAAGGTAGCAGACAGTGCATGCTGTCTCTGTGTACAGCTTAATGTTAACTGTTTAGGGACCAAAGTTCAAGAAAGATCTTGATGGAAAAGACTCACTGTTGTCATCCATCTGGTCAGGGTTGGGGACCAACCGACAGTTATCAGGTCCAGGAGGCAGGGTGTCGGGAATACCGTCATTATCATCATCGTCATCACACTCGTCTCCCAGTCCATCTTTATCTGTGTCCAGCTGGGAGCTGTTGATTACCAGCGGGCAGTTGTCCTTGCTGTCTTGGTGACCATCACCATCACTTAAGGATGCGAGACATGATATCACAAATGAATGTGAAAATCTCCGAACACAACATTCATATGTTCTGCTAATTGTTCTTCTTAACTGGTTTTGGTGTAATAATGTAAAGGTAATGAGAGGCATTACTGGACTGTGAGATACCTGTCTTGATTCGTGTCACAAGAGTCTCCAACGAGGTCATTGTCAACATCAGACTAGAAAAAAGATGATTTAATACAAAGAATTAATTTGGTAAATATTATTTCATTTTATCAAGTCATCTTCAGAATGTCTGTAAATACCTGGTTTGGATTTGGGATATCAGGACAGCTGTCACACGCGTCCCCCACCCCATCCCCATCACGATCCCGCTGATCGCGATTTTTCACCCGCTGGCAGTTATCCTGTAAGTTTCTTATGCCTAACAATGAAAGACCACAGAAGAAACGGGGGTCACAGAAATGGGGTTTGTAAAGATGACGTCTTGTCTGCACGTGATCTCTCACCATCTCCATCCATGTCATTGTCACACGCATCTCCGAGGCCGTCGGAATCCGTGTCTCTCTGGTCTGGGTTATCTATCCTGACACAGTTATCACATGCATCACCGTGACTGTCTTTATCACTATTCAGCTGATCTATATTGGGGGTCAACCAGCAGTTATCCTGAAATACACACACATACACACCAAAACAGTTATGAATTAACCAGCACAGAGGCAAAAGGAAACAGCTGCTGTTGATCAGTTTACCTGCTCATTGAGTATTCCATCTCCATCTGCATCTGGGTCACACGCGTCACCTTTGCCATCGCCATCAGCGTCCTCTTGTCCCGAGTTTGGAATGGTAACACAGTTATCCTGGTCATGAAGACACACTGTGCATAAGCCAAATAGAATCACCAGAATCCTGAAGTTATTGTCGACTGCATTGCCATGGTTACCTTTCTGCAGGTGGCGTCTCTGCAGCGCAGCTTCTCATCAGGATAGCCGTCGATGTCTGTGTCTTTTCCACAGAGAAAACCATTTCCAGCCCACCCGATACCACACTGACACACACACACACACACACACACACACACAGTTCATCCTCGTTCAGTAGTGTATGTGTGACAACATGTTTGAAAAGTACCTGACAGCTGATGCTTCCGTCTCTCTCCTCTTTGCACTGAGCGTTGGGGTCGCAAGGGTTGTGCAGCCGGTTTCCACAGCTCTTCTCCGGCTTACAGCCTCTGATCTGGTCACCTGTGAAACCAGTCTTACATCTGCCACACTGATACGATCCCTACACGCAGAACATCACACACTCTGACACACTATACTACACTAAACCTTAAAGACCACTTTGCATGACAGAATTGTGTTAGTGAATCTGTCAGTTCTCACCACAGAGTTCACACAGATGGAATTGGGAGCACAGCCTCCATTATTTGGACCGGTACACTCGTCGATATCATTACACACCTACAACAAACAATAGGAAGTGATAGATACACACTTGAGCATGAGGGCTTGAAGGCATGTGTAGCTTGAAGCTTCACTCCACAGAATTCAGTGTGTGGAGATTCGAGCAGCCTCCAGTCATCAGTGATGTACCTGCTTATGTGTTTGTGCGAAGGCCACGCCCACACCCTGAACTGGTTTACCAGTGAATCCACGAGGACACGCTTCACAGCGGAACCCTGGAGCCATGTTCACACACCTCACACCAGGGAAACAGGGGTTAAACTGGCACTGCAACAGTTTCACACATGCATTCCAATGTCATTCATATACACGTGACTTCAGAGGAAACAATTGCTTCAAAAGAGTCCATTAAATTATCATTTGTTTTTCCCTGTAGTCCACATATAATGTTCATTAGGTTTTTGCACCATCATGTTGTTTTCAACAGTCAGTTTTCACCTGCTTATCTGTGCTTTTATCAGGCCACTGCTTGCTTGTGTTTTTTAAACCATTGTATGTAAATGTCCTCCAAACGTGAAAGAATTAACAACGTTTTACTGAATTTATACTCAGTCTTTTGCGCAGTCCCATTTTTTAACAGCAGCCTCTTTGCAAAGCCTGCATTACATTGTGACAGATGTCAGAAAGTTTTGTGCATGTGGAACATGCTGTTTGTGCATTGCATTGCTTAGTTGACTACAGAGGAAGTTTGTGTTTTAAAAACACAGTGTGTATTTATAGGACAGACCTTTTAAACAAACAGGTAATTCTGCACGGGAATAAACACACACATACCTCATCCACATCATCACAGCTGTACCCATCTCCTGTGTATCCATCAGGGCATGGCCCACACTCCACCCCATCTGCTGTTTCTATGCACATATCGTCACGGAAACACACTCCAGGAGTACACTTTGGCTTTATCACCTCTGATCCTCCCAGCCCTAGAAATGAACAAATTACAGACTGTATGTAGTGGACGGAAGTTTCCATGAGTGAACAATGCAACAACATGACTTCAAATCATTTGTTTTACAGTATATTTGTCACAGGTTCTGCACACTTGTGGTCGTGTTAAACTTTCGTGTTTGTGTCTGAAATCACATGTATGTTATGTTCAGGCTCATCTGACGGCTTACCACAGGCTTGGCACTCAGAGATTGTGTTTCTCAGGAAAGATGTTTCCTTTACCTGTGAATGTGGATACACACAAACACACAGAAACTAAAGATGAAAACCAGAGACAGACATTTAAAATATTAAACAAAGAATCTATTTTACCTGCTGAATAAGAACATCTTTCAGCTCATTAATGACCTTCGTTAGCTCCAGCATCTGAGTAGTGAGCTGTTTAGTGTTTAGCCCTTAATGAGCAAAAACAGACAAAGCCACTTTATTCCCATTTCCTCTGTCTGTCAGTAAGAATCAAATCCACTTAATTTACACCTTCACCTTCTTAAGCTGCATTAAACCAGAAGATATTTCTTACTATTAAGCTTCAGTTTTAGCTTGTTTAATGCTTGTTTTGTGTTATAAAAGGTTTTCAATGACATGAGTAAATAATGACAGAATTTTGATTGTGACTTGTCAGGGGAGTCTTTCTTATTTCAAATAATGTTATTCATGAATGTCAGTCTCAGATAATCTTCTGGTTGCGGTTGTTAGGTTGAATTGAAGTTTTTATTTTAATGTTACCTAAAGTCTGAACAGAGTCACTCTGATGGGTGTGGCAGTCTTGCAGTGATGCAACATTTTCCACCGAATCACCATAGGCTAGTTTGAGCTCCTCCAACTCTTCCTGCCAATCAGAACACAGAAACCACAGTGACGTTTGTGTGGGGCTTTTATACCAAAGAAAACCATCAGCATGCATGTCACTTTTCAGTATATTGTGTACTTGTGATTTCCCCTGCATCGTCTTGAGCTCCACTCCCTGGTGATTATTTAGACCATTAAACACAGCTGGTAAATCTCTCAGGGTCTCCACCAGCCTGCAGTCCACGTGCAGCTCCACACCGGGCACAGGTAACACCCCCTGGCCCTGTGGAAACGCCCCCGGCTGACCTACTTCCAGTCCCTTTAGATGGAAGAGCAGGCGATGCTTCTCACCGTCAGCCAGTTTTAGATTGTTAAAGGTGACGGTGCTCATCCGACCATCAGTGCGAAGGTAACGCAAGGAAGCTACACAGAAAGACGGAGACCAATAGAGAGAGTGTGCATTAAAAATACTTTCACTTTATTTTTATAAGTGATTATTATACAACAGTAAATGAATGAACTGCAATGAACTTATCATGGCAAGTGATGATACATGATACAGTAACTTTGGCACCACATTTATTTGACTTAAACAATTAAAGTACTTAAGTATTTATTTACTCAATACATGTTCCGGGCTTTATTGAAATCAATTTACCAGTGACATTTTAGGCCAATTACCAAATTGTATAATTTATCATATTAAATATAATTTGTGAATGTTCACACCTTTGTTGAGTTTTCCCATCACCGTAAACTCAAAGTACTTGCTGTTGTCTCGTGGGTTGTACAGGCTGAATATGGTGTTTCCGGTTCTAGGCTGAAGACGGAACGTTGTAAGAATAAAGAGTTCTGTTACGGCCTGTTCTGCCAAACCCCCATGAAGCAGATCTGGCAGGCAGTCGGGTGAAGTCAGGAGGTTGTACACTGCGAGGAGAAACATTCATGAAAGGTTATATAAGAGTTACACAAAGGTTTATTCAAACAAAGCATTCTGCTCACCAACATGAAGCGGTTCCTGATGCTAATGCATGCTGGGAATGATGCCCACTTTTTCAGCTTGATGTCATTCTGTTAGACAGTACATGGCACTGCTGATCATTTATCCGGTTGCCTATGAATTTCATGATTTGTAGCTCTGTGGGTTTTAAAGAACACTTAATAGCTAGACTGTCACAAGGAGTCTACAGTTGGCAATTGCCGTTTGAAATCCTCAGAACGTTTAGAGTTTGGTGTTTGTTGTTAAGTGAAGTAATTACCTTTCTTGGTTTATTATGTTCTGTTAGGTCCAGAATGAAAGAACAGCTCTGGAATTTCAGATAGTATCTGTATTTGTTTGACTCTTGTAGCTGCTGATTTAGATGATATAATTGAAACTGACGTGAACTGGGACTGAACTGGATCTTCTCCATTAAAGATCTGAAGTGGAAAATTTCATGAAAACCAGGTGAAAGGACAGCGTGTGTATTGGATGTTAAATACAGATGTCGGTTGTTATGGTGATGGCAGTCTGCCATTGGCTGAACAGGCAAACATTATGGTGTAGAAAAACTATTACTTTAATGACACCATAATGACATCTTTCCTATCGTTTAACAGAAAGCGATGACCTGACTCATTCTCATGCCCTAGCAATCAGTTAACAGATAACCAAAAACCAAAACTAAACAATATTCTCCCAAAATCCCAGACTCAGCTCGGGAAAAATCCAGGAAACTCAACAGTAGCGCTGAAGCTGTGCAAGTTTAAACTCCAGACCACTAAACGGCTGTTCCGTCTTTTTTTGTTTTACATCACGAGTCTGTTCCTTCTTTGTGTGATAGAAGAGTGAAAATAGAATTTGTCTATTTCATTCGCTGCATTGGCTTTTGTTTATTATTTGTCAATATAATGTTTAAACACTTGCTGACCCGTTTTGTCAAATGAATGTTGCATGTAGAATTGTGCATCTGTCTATTCGTTTCATATTTGAAAAAGACATTATAATTTCCATAGCCCTGAGTTAACACACACACACACACAAGCACACACTGTCTCTCAGAGACACACAGACCAGTAACACAATGAAATTGGAGCCTGATGTGTTGTGATAAACACATGCACATTGCAGGGATGAACAAATAAAGAAACGAATGGAAAGAAAAAAATGTGGCATACAGGGAAATAGAAACAAAGACTCTTGTGAGGAAAAAAGTGAGGAAATCAGATTCCTTCAGAGTGAGAGAGACATTTACAGGCCAGCATGAGATTTAACGAGACGGAAACAGAGAAACCAGGAAAGAGCGAATTCAACCACGATGAACGTTTCCAGAATAAACACTTAGTTCAATCAGGTGACGTAAGCAGATCTGAATTAAAGAATTAACACTCTTAATTCTCTTAACATGAAATATTATCTGCACTCACCGGTTGATTCTGCGTTTGTAGAGCTGAGAGTTAAGATCAGAGAAATGGCCCTGAGCAGCTGCATTGTGCCAGACATCTTCTGCCACAATCTCCTGCCAGCCTACAGAAGGAGTGTGTGAGCTGATGTCTTCTGCACTCAGGGTCTTGTTGTTGAGAGAATGCGTGTGTTGATATGTTGCTGTATGAGTAAAAGAGACTGAACCCTCAGGAACTCAAGAAGAGCGTGTTGGTTTGAGGGACAGGAGAAACGTTTGGTGTGCCTTTGAGTTTTAATGATGTGTGTGTGCTGGGGTGAGGGTAACAGGCTGTCTGTCAAGTCACAGCAGCTGTGGTTGGTGGAGCTATGAGTCTAACAGACACCCCCATGCTGTATGGGCGGGGCTGAGAGCGGTGCTGTATAATCGGCAGGGCCAGGCTCACGTCTGATCTCTTATTGGTTCCTTTTATGAGCTTCCATTTGTTCCACATCCTTCTCCTGGTCTTCCATTCCATCCATCCATCCGTTCTTTCTTTCTGATGTTCTCCATATTTTCCCCTCAGTTTGACAGGTGTCATAGAAACATCTGCTGAGATGGATCCGTGGGGAGCTGTTTAAAGATTACCAACTGGACCGAGTCGTGCTGACATTCCATGAATGTGTGATTCTCACACAGGATTTCCTAATAAAAAATTAATGAAAAAGTTTTACATGTGAACTGGACAGACACGCTTAATAACATTTTAATGACACAAGAGCAATTTACAGCAATTATTACAACACAGTTTAATAACATTTTATGTAGGCCAAGATTTACATAGAATTTACACTGAAAGAGTGAAGAGAAGATCATAAAGACTGAGAGTGGCCTGTTTTAACTTGGGCCAGCTGGCAACAGCCCAGAACAGCCCCACCAACTAACAGCTTTAGTTTATAGGCATAAACTGTAGGAAACTACTTAGGAATAACAGTTTATATATATATATATA
>JAZGTJ010020740.1:0-10237 GCA_036877575.1 Botia almorhae
TGTTTATATTTGATGGTCTGGATGAGTGTCGACTACATCTAGATTTCCACAACAATCAAAGTTTGTCTGATGTAACAGAATCCGCCTCAGTGGATGTGCTTCTAACCAACCTCATCAAGGGGAATCTACTTCCTTCTTCTCTCCTCTGGATAACCTCTCGACCAGCAGCCAATCAGATCCCTCCTGAGTATGTTGACCAAGTCACAGAGGTACGAGGGTTCAATGACCCTCAGAAGGAAGAATATTTTAGGAAGAGAGTAAATGATCAGAGTCTGGCTGATAGAATCATCACCCACCTCCAATCATCAAGAAGTCTGTACATCATGTGTCACATACCAGTCTTCTGTTGGATTTCAGCCACTGTTCTAGAGAGAATGTTGAGTGTAGCAGAGATTGCAGAGATTCCCAATACTCTTACACAAATGTTCACACACTTCCTGATCTTTCAGACCAAACTGAAGACCCAAAAGTATGATGAGAAATACGACATAGATCCAGATCAGGCTAGACAGAGTATTTTCTCACTAGGAAAGTTGGCTTATGAGCAACTTGAGAAAGGGAACCTGATTTTCTATGAGGAGGACCTGAGAGAGTGTGGCCTTGATGTCAGAGAAGTGTCAGTGTATTCAGGAGTTTGTACTCAGATCTTCAGAGAGGAGTCTGGACTGCACCTGGGGAAGGTCTATAGCTTTGTACATCTTAGCATTCAGGAGTTTTTAGCTGCGTTATTTAAGTTTCTGTACTTCTCTGAACAACACACAGGATTCTGGAATTTGTTCAGGTCAAGTATGACAGATTTACTGAAGCAAGAAGTGGACAAGGCCTTACAGAGTGAGAACGGACACTGGGACCTTTTCCTCAGATTCCTTTTAGGTCTCACACTGAAGTCTAATCAGACTCTCTTACAAGACCTCATGAGAAATACAGTGGACAGCTCTCACAGCAGTCAGGAAACAGCTGCTTACATTAAAGAGAAGATCAGGGAAAATCCCTCTCCAGAGAAATCCATCAACCTGTTCCACTGTCTGAATGAACTGAATGATGATTCTCTAGTGCAGGAAGTCCAAACATATGTGAGCAGAACAGGTGCCAGTCGTCTCTCTGGAGTCAAACTGTCTCCTGCTCAGTGGTCAGCTCTGGTGTTTGTGTTGCTGACCTCAGAAGAGGAGCTGGATGAGTTTAACCTGAGTAAATATGATCCATCAGAAGAATGTCTTCTGAGGCTGCTGCCAGTGGTCACAGCGTCTAGAAAAGCTGAGTGAGTATTTTACAGTGTCTAATGTTTTGTTCTTTACTCTTTGTTTTTTTGTTCTTATTTATTGTTCTTATTTAAGACAGTTCCAACAAAGCCCCAAGATTTCAGATTTTGATGTCCTCTTGTTTCTGACACACTTAGTTCAGGTCTTGGATCACTGTAAATCTGTTGGTCTTAAATAATGTGTAGAATCGTGTCTTTTTATAGACTATTGTAATTCTAGTGTTGAGCACCACAGTAAATTTCAAAGGTGCTGCATTGAACGTCACCAGTTTCTTTTTCAGCTGTGTGTTTAAGTGTATGAAATAGAAACTAACTCTGTATAGTGTATGTTAAACATATTTTTTGTGTAAGTAGGTTTATGGCTCAGTCTATGGAGTTAGATGTCCTTAAGGCAGAAGGTCAGTGTGGCTGCTCAGATTATCTCTTGCCCTCCTCGTTTTGATGAAGTTCTGCCTGTGACAGGACACATGGAACAAATGCTTGTTTTAGAACAAGAGCTTCAGTCTTTCCTGGTCAATGGGCTGTAGAGTATGTACCCCTTCTAGAGGAGTCAGGCTTCTACTGCTGGTACTTTCTAGCACCCAAGAGTGATTGAACTCCATCCATGGCTTAAATTGTACTTTGTAAACATACTTGTTTAAAATGCTATGCCCACTTAGTACATTATACCATACTAGTGTTTTGTTTACATATTTTGTATCATTTTTCTCCCTGAACCTCTTCTGTCTGCCAGGCTCTCTGCCCTATGCTTCCTACCCTGACTGCTGCCACAATCTCCAGATCCAGCATCCAGCCCCACTGCCTGTGCTCACAAGCTCCTCATTAAATCCTTCTTTGTTACTCTTGTTGCCTTAATGTCTGGTGAGGTGTTCCCTCTTCAGCTGCTCTTGTAATGAAGGGTCAACAGAGTTAGGATCCATTTGCGGTATATAATGCAATCATAACACAAGCAGGATAACACAGCGAACAGCAGTAGCGTAGACAAGGCAGAGAGTAAACCATATATCAGACAAAGGTCGGGGCAGGCGGCAAACAATCATAAACAATAAACAATCCAAAGTCGAGACAGGCAGAGAACAATCACAAAATGCTAGACAATCCAAAAACAAGGCAGGCAGCAAAGAATCACAAAACCAGGGAACAGACCAAGTATCATACACAAAAACCCTTCCAATATAACAATGACAAAACCAATGATGCAGGGCAATCAAGACTTCGCACAGTAATGAAAGTGAGTCCAGTTTATATAGGGTGTGGTGGATAAGGGTCAGGTGGCAAACGGGAAGTAAACAGGAACCAGATGTAATGCATTGTGGGAAGTGTAGTTTGTAGATCCGGTTAGTACTCTGGAGACAGCTCCCTCTGGTGGCGCGGCGGTACTGGAGCCTCCTCCATAACAGCCCTGTGTTCTTCCTGCTCGGGCCTCTGGAGACCTATGTGCCCTGCTGAAACTCTGTTTCTTGCTGTCTTGGACTGGATCTGCTCAGTGTTCTGTCTATTGTTTGCTCTATATTGAACTATAATAAACTCACATTTTCTTGCGCTTGCAGCTGAATGAGTCCTAGCAAACTTTTCTGACCATAGAATTGGTTTACATTGTTGTGTCAAGTGGAGTAGATGGTACAAGGAGTATCATCTAATGCAAGTTTTCCTGCCATTTTGAATTTCCCAAAACGCCTTCTTTTGCCACAGCACCACCTACTGGTCCAGAGACATAAAAAATGGCAATTTTTGCTCATAACGTCTTGGTAGTTTCATTAAAAATCTGGTCTGATTGATTTCATTGTGACATACAGAGTTAAACAATACCCACATTTCTTATGTTAACCATTTTGGCATCTGCCATTTTAAATTTTATAAATGCAGTAGTTTCCAATTGCAAACACATATTGTTACATTGTGGTATTGAGAATAGCTCGCAAGTTTGGGGTCAGCACGCCCTAGTGGGGCGTTTCATCACAGTGACACCTACTGGTGCAGAGATAAGAAAAATGCCTTTTTTGCTTATAACCTTTAAAAACGTTTGTCTAAAACAACAGGACAGATTTCTTTAGACATGCTGAATAAGATGATATTCTATTGTCCTGTGTCGGCTGTTTTAGACTAGGCCATTATGAATTTAGTCACAATGCAGTAGTTTATAAACACAATTGTGTATCACTGTGAAACTTGGTAAGCTTTGTTTTGCCTATGATTTTAAAACTGCTTTTCCTATATTCATCATTATTGATTTCCACAAATATTTCCCTTTGTGCTCTTAGTGAGCTTCACACTCTAAAGCTGCTGCAGCTATATTTACATGTTGGGATTTTTGTAATTGGGCATGAATTTCACAGATCGAATAAGAAATTACTGTATAATCTACTTCTCACTGAGCTACAGGTGTGAATCTGAATTAATACAGTAGTTGCTGATTCAACCACTGATTCAACCACTCAATCTAAATTAAGTTTGATTCAGAAGTAAATTCTTTGTTTTGTATATTCTCTACAGTATTTCCAGCTGTGGTATTACAGAGGACGGCTGTGCTGCTCTGGCTTCAGCTCTGAGATCAAACCCCTCACACCTGAGAGAACTGAATCTGAGCCATAATACACCAAGAGACTCAGGAGTGAAGCTGCTTTCTGCTGTACTGCAGGATTCACACTGTAAACTGGAGAAACTACGGTGAGTGTTATTGTGGTATTAAAACATGTAATCTCCTCAAGGGTTATGATGTAATATGTTTGTGACGTCACTCCCCATACAATCACGCCCCACAGTATAGACCCACCCCTGACGCTGATTGACACGTTTTCGTGTAATGCGTCGGAAATTCAAACGCAAAATGAATTGTGATTGCATTTGAGTTTTGGCAGGCTACATACGCGACGCAGAGAAAGTGAAAAAGCAGACGTGGTAATTGATTTTGCTATTTAAATATGACAGGCTTATAACTTGTAAGACATGGGAAATGCAAATGGACTTTGCTTTTTCATTTGAAATTTGGCAGTCAGTGTTCATTCGCGAAAGCAAAAAAGCAAAGGGTAGTGCAAATTTGCAATTGCATTTAAATTGTCACACTTTATGCGTCCACATATGGAAAACGCAAATGCAATTTGCAATTCCTTTTGAAAAATGTCCGGGATTTCCCTCCATATTACTTCCCTCCATATAAAATCATGGGATAGGTCTCTTTAGGTTTCTCCTGTGTTAAGGAGAAACACTGATATTATCTGCACTGTGAAACACATTCTGCACTGTGTTCAAGAAAGAGAATAAAAAAAGACAAGTAGATTAAAGCTTTGAATGGTGTTGAGATTATCATTCAGTTTTGTAATTTTATATGTAATTGTGTGTTTATTCAGACGGTCTTGTATCATATTTGTGTAATTTTATTTTCACATTAAATTACAGACCCAAATGATCAAGCTGTGTGTGAGAGTAAAGTAATGCTCACAGATACACAACAGGAGGTTTATCATTTGTTATCAGGTCACACAAACACACTCATCCTAAATTTTACACAGAAATCTCAGAGATCATTCATGTTCTTCACTCTCTGCAGGCTGTATGACTGCAGTATTGGAGAGGAAGGCTGTGCTGCTCTGGTTTCAGCTCTGAGATCAAACCCCTCACACCTGAGAGAAGTGAATCTGAGCTGTAATACACCAGGAGACTCAGGAGTGAAGCTGCTCTCTGCTGTACTGGAGGATTCACACTGTAAACTGGAGAAACTATGGTGTGTGGAACCATATTAGTATTGAATAGTCTATATGTGTTAAAGAGAACCACTGATCTTTTCTGCACTGTGTGTGTTCAAGAAAGAGGGAAAAAAAGAAAGTAGATTAAAGCTTTGAATGATGTTGAGATTATTATTCAGTTTTGTAGTTTTATATGTCATTGTGTTTTTTTAAATGGTCTTGTGTCATATTTTTGTCATTTTGCACATTGAATTAAAGACTCAAATTATCAAACAGTGAAAGTGATGCCCTACAGATACACAACAAGAGGTTTATCATTTTATCTGAGGTTACACAAACACACTCATCCTAAAGTTTACACAGAAATCTCAGAGATCATTCATGTTCTTCACCCTCTGCAGGCTGTATGACTGCAGTATTGGAGAGGAAGGCTGTGCTGCTCTGGCTTCAGCTCTGAGATCAAACCCCTCACACCTGAGAGAACTGAATCTGAACTGTAATAAACCAGGAGACTCAGGAGTGAAGCTGCTCTCTGCTGTACTGGAGGATTCACACTGTAAACTGGAGAAACTAGAGTGTGTGTTATATTAGTATTGAATAGTCTAAAGGTGTTAAGTTGAAACACTGATATTTCCTGCACTGTGAAATACATTTTGCACTGTGTGTTCAAGAAAGACAAGTAGATTATAGCTTTATTACAGAATGCAGGACTAAATGTAATGAAACAGGAAAATAACATAGAACATTTTTAATACACAAAACAGGAAACTAGACCTTAAACTACCATAACCAAAATGAGGACTGAGAACAAACTGAGCTAAACCAGGGAGTATATATACACAAGAAGAAAGGCATTAACTAAACAAACAGGTGGAGCTTATTTGTAACAAAGACAATAAATGAGATCTAATTAAACAGATAATTAACTCAAATAAGAACTTATAATGACTTATGTAACATAAAAGATACAACAGAACCTAACTGTGACACTTTGAATGATGTTGAGATTATCATTCAGTTTTGTAGTTTTATATACAATTGTGTTTTTAAGATAGCCTTGTGTCATATTGGTGTGATTTTTCATACGGAATTATAGACTCAAATTATCAGTCAGTGTGTGAGAGTAAAGTAATGCTCACAGATACACAACAGGAGGTTTATCATTTGTTATCAGGTCATACACACACACACTAATCGTAAAGTTTACACAGAAATCTCAGAGATCATTAATGTTCTTCACTCTCTGAAGGCTGTATGACTGCGGTATTGGAGAGGAAGGCTGTGCTGCTCTGGCTTCAGCTCTGAGATCAAACCCCTCACACCTGAGAGAACTGAATCTGAGCAATAATAAACCAGGAGACTCAGGAGTGAAGCTGCTGTCTGCTGTACTGGAGGATTCACACTGTAAACTGGAGAAACTATGGTGTGTGTTATATTAGTATTGAATAGTCTATATGTGTTAAGGAGAAACACTGATATTTCTAAAGACGAATAAAGAAAAATGTTTATTTTTTGCCCTAAAGACATCTAATCATTCCAGCAGTCATTGTCAGTCAATGAGAAACAGAATATGAGAATACATAATACACACTTGAGATTCAGCAACGAATCTGAATGTGATCTTAGTCAGAACAAAACATTCTGCACTGTGTGTGTTCAAGAAAAAGAAAGTAGATTAAAGCTTTGAATGATTTTGAGATTATCATTCAGTTTTGTAGTTTTATGTAATTGTGTGTTTTTTCAGATGGTCTTGTCATATTTGTGTAATTTTTTCATACTGAATTATAAACTCAAAGTATTAAGCTGTGTGTGAGAGTAAAGTAATGCTCACAGATACACAACAGGAGGTTTATCATTTGTTATCAGGTCATACACACACACTAATCGTAAAGTTTACACAGAAATCTCAGAGATCATTCATATTCTTTACTCTCTGCAGGCTGTCTAGCTGCAGTATTGGAAAGAAAGGCTGTGCTGCTCTGGCTTTAGCTCTGAGATCAAACCCCTCACACCTGAGAGAACTGAATCTGAGCCGTAATACACCAGGAGACTCAGGAGTGAAGCTGCTCTCTGCTGTACTGGAGGATTCACACTGTAAACTGGAGAAACTACTGTAAGTTATATCATTATTATTACATTTTTTTACATGTAAAGAGAAGCATTTATATCTTTCGGAATTAATAATAAAAATAGTTTTGTTATTCTTTTTAAAGAAAGAGAAATAGATTAAAATCTTAGAATAATATTTATTGTGTATTTTGGTGTTTTTGAGATAATCTTTTAAGTTAATGTAAATTTTGTGTTAGACATGAGTAACTAGATGTTACGGAGGAGGTCGTCGCTTTGCCTCCTCCCTGCCACCAGAGGGAGCCTTCACCAGGATATTAGTTTCCTTCCGGACTACATTTCCCATGTTCCTCGTACCTAGGGCTGTTTACTTCCTGTTTGCCACCTGTTTGTAATTAGGCTGGTTATTTAAGCCTAGGTCTGCATTATACTCATTGCAATGTCTTGTTTTGCCATGTCAAACATTTCAGAGTGGTTTCCCGGATTGATTACCTGGTGCCATTTGGATTGATTATCGTGTTTGATTCTTTGCTGCCTGTCTATTGTGTTTGCTTTGGACTCTGTTGTTGATTGTTTGCTGCCTGCCCTGACTACTGCCTGTTTAGTACCCATTCTGGTTTTGTCTCGCCCTCATTGCTCTGTTTGCCAGTGTTTGACCCTTGTCTGTTTTTGGACTACTCTGTTCAATAAAATGCTGCACATGGATCACACTGTCCCAGTGTCTCCATTACACTAGAATGTGGGTGGGGGTGTATATGGAAGCATACGGGTAGCAATATTCAATTGAGAATGTAATATGACAAATGACAATGCAGTATGTAAAATGGGAATTAATTTCTGCATTAAAATGTACATAATTGTATACCATGTGTACAATGTTTGGTGCAAAATGAAAATTCTAATTTAGTCATATAAATTACGTTTGTCTTTTCTAATGCTAGTTTTAATATTTAAGTATATATTTTAACATGTTTTTCAATTAAATATTGTTATCTGTACGCTTCCATAGGAATAAGTTGAAATGTATGGAGCAGAACACTGGGTCATAGGTGGTCAGATACATTTACATGGACGATGATGTTCTTGTCCCTCACTGAAAAGATACATAGTAACCAGCTTTGCTTTATTACAATTATTTTGCAGGCTTTCCAGCTGTAATATAACAGATGAAGGCTGTGTTGCTCTGGCTTCAGCTCTAAGATCAAACCCCTCACACCTGAGAGAACTGAATCTAAACTATAATAAACCAGGAGACTCAGGAGTGAAGCTGCTCTCTGCTGTACTGGAGGATTCACGCTGTAAACTGGAGAACCTATAGTAAGTTATTGACTCAGTGCTTTTATTTATTTTATACATATGGCTTTTGTTTAAAACAGATCTGTAATACTGTTTCTGTCTGTCTTTCTCTTTGATTTACAGTATTTAACTTATAACAGTTACAAACTCGTGATGGAAACAAGAGCTTCAGCTAGTAAATCAGAAAAACTGCTGAGTGTCCTGAACAACATGATCAGCTGGACAAACACTGATATTAATCCTGTACATTTATAAGTGATGGATTTCTGTTATGAATATCCACACAGATAGAAACTTTCATGAATATGTATCTACTGTATATGCAGTCAGAAATAGATGGAACTGAAATGTGTTCTTATATGATATATGTGAACTGAAATAATTGTATCCTTGAAACCAGTTACAATAAGATTGGTTTTGGAATGAGTTGATTAGACATTACTTGTAAATCACTGTAAAAAAGAAAAATATTTTCTTTGTCATAGAATGTTGAGAAAGTTATTAGAAGAAAATTATGACTGTCAAATTTCATAGCAATAGAAATGATGGCAGTTATTTATCATCATCTTTAAAGCAGTGATGGACAGTAATTGTAAAATGATGGTGTTGTCAAGGGTTTTCATAAACCGCTTGTAAGTTTACTTGTGTTTTCTTTTTGCACTTGAAATAAATTAAACTCAGTATACTATTGCCTTTTATACTTTAAAATAGTTTTGCAGCTTTGAAAAATATAAAAATTTACTTTGAAATCAGAATTAATACGTTTTATTTCAAAAGTTTGGAACAACATGAAGTGATTTATAACAATTTCCAATTATTTGGTGACATTGTAATAATTCTAGTAATTTTTGGTTATCTAAAATACATTATAAAATAAAGATTTCAAGATTGCATGAGTGCTTTCTTTGTTTGTTTAATGTTTTCTGTGCCACTCCAGAGTAATTGCTGGTCTCCACCCCTGCTCAGAGACTCATCATCCTGAGATTTGTGATTTATGGTGTATTTCTAACATCCGCTGAACAACATAATAAACAAAAGTTAAAATAGATAAAAACCTGAATTAAATCAAGACTTTAAAAATGAGTAATTCAGTGAATCAGCAGAGGACAGAATAAATGATCTTCAAGATCTTCTCAGTGGCTCTGGTCAGTCTGTCATATTATCATGAAGACAATCGACGGGTTCAACCTGACCAATGTCATGTCATCTGTATACTTCAACAAACAGAAGAGAGTCTTGAATCTGTAGTTCATTAGTGTGGATAGAAAGTAGAGCAGTGGCAGATTCAGATTACACCAATCTACATGTAATGTAACACAAAAAGTTATGACCAGTCCTGATGAAAATAATTAGATGACTATCTTGTAAAATTAATCTAATCAGTTTATGTAACTGGCAACAGAGACACACCTGTATTTACAATAATGTCCTCAAGCGTTGAACCTTAATTTTAATTACTGCTCAAAAAGCCACTGTAGAAAAACAACAGTGGTCCTGATATTAAACCTGAATGAAAATCTATAAATATAAGTACAAGCTAGTACAAGCTTTGTGTTATCATGAGAAGTTGAGGGACAGTATGTTGTATTTAAGGTTTCTAATAAGTAAACTGGTTTTAAACAAGCTTCCAACACATCATAACATCATGTTTAATGATATAAAACAAATTCAGTTTGAAAATTAGTAAATGGATGTTTATAAATGCATTTACCTTCAATCTCTCCTTCAGATGCCTTTTAATTTTGTTCCACCAACCACTGATCTGCATGTAAAGAATTGAGATATCACAGACAGTGAAAGATGCATCTTTACTGCCTTCAAAATGAAGGGCAGATAAAAGCTTCTCAGTAGACAGGATGTGATGCAGACATTGGATTCAGATTCCCCAGATTCTTCCCCTGTTTCCTGCCTGCACAGACAGCATTTTACATCC
>JAZGTJ010020741.1:0-10237 GCA_036877575.1 Botia almorhae
TGACTTTTTGACCTAATATCAATACAGAGCTCACAAAAATCTGACCAGAAATTTGTCAAAAAATTCCTCATTGTGACAGTATCACATTCTCTTATTTAAATGTAAAGTCATGAATATTTTATTTTGTTCTCTTTCAAAGATATCTTTCTCCTGTTTTAAACAGAATGACAGTTTTTGTTTATATATCAAACAGAAGTGGAGTTCTGAGTTTGAGTCATGAGTAATTTGACTTTAATACAGGATTTGGCAGCTTAGTGTGGAACTGCATTTGTGTAGAATATCTGCACTTGATCACATCTGAAGGTGCCGCCTGTCTAGTGATGAGGAGATGAAAACTGAAGACACAATCTCAACTGATCAGAGAGAAATGTAAAAATGAGAAACAGCGCAGGGATTAAAGGCACGATTTTATAGGTTGGTATATGTTCTGGAATTGAATAATCTTCTTTTCTCTTAATAAAGAGAAAAAGACTTGATGGATGACAACATTTACTCCAGGCAGAGTGAAAGTTCATGGGGCCAGCAATAAAGTTTAATGGGTGGGCTTCTCTTTCCTGGGCCCTATCAGGAATAGCATTGAGGAAAGATTATAGGACCTGGGACAATGTTTCAGCTTGTTCTCCTTGACGACAACCATGATTCCAGGACCATCATGATCATTTATGTATGTATGTATTTATTTATGTATAGTTTTTAATTATTTTATTATTGCATAAAAAGAAACTGGAGGAGAAATAATTATTATATAATTCGGCTGTGGGTTACATAATTTTGATAGTCCACATTAAATATTCTACTTACTATAAGTAATTTTACACTACATGTCAGCTTACTCCTATTAGAGTATTAGTAGATTCAGAGTTAGGAGAATAAGGTTAGGAGAATAAGTTGACATGTACTTGCAAAGTTAAGTATAGTCAGCAGGACACCTTTGGGGAACAATTTTAATATATTGGGATAGCAGATATTAAGCAGATGGTCTACTAATACTCTAATGACTGGCAGTTGACAAGCAGTTGCAAAGTTACTTATAGTTTGTAGCTACTTCTATAACTATACTTCCACTTAAGTAGGTTGTCTAAAGTGAACTATTAAATTAAAGTGTTAAGCTGTTGGTTATATATTTGAAGTGCTTCTCCAGTGTGAATTCTGATGCATTTGATCTGCATGCGCATAGCTATTGTTAAAAAGCCACATATAAACAACTCACCTTATTTATAAAATGTAATTTCCTGAAGTATTACCAAATCCAATTTTCTAGCACTTTCTTCCATTAGTGAGTCACTTCAATTGTTACTCAAAATGCTGAATTATGGGTAATACGTGACAAGATCAGTAATGTGTGTGCATGTAAATCTTAAATAAAGGATCCCGAATCAAGTGCACAAAATATCTTTGCCAGAGCGCAATATTTACAAACTTTTAAAGCACCAAACTATGATTTAACAATAACATATAGCTAGTATTTATGAAGGTGACACAGAGATGATTGACAGCCTCATCAGCCAATGACATATATCCATCACAGAACTACTCATCCTGGATCGTGACCTGATGTTACGAAATATGTATTTTAACGTTTGTTGAAGTGACAGGTTCTCTCGAACCCTCGAAATATCAGATGAAGTATTCTGTAACCTTTTCATTCTCCTTTATATCATTATAGCATGTCTAGTGGATCGCTCCTCACCATCATTACTTTATATTGTTAGCTCAGTGGTATACATGTTTATAGTTCTTCAAAACATGTGGTATCGGAAAGTTGTTATTGTGTTTTGTCTTGGGAAAGAAATTTAGTAGTCAAAGTAGTCAAAGTAGACTATTCCATATTGTACATGAACAAAGATGAGATACGTGTTTATATACTAGTTTATATATATATATATATATATAACTCATGTTCTCTAATCTGAGGGGACAACTGGAATTTGATAGTGCTGATATTTAGTATAAAAGCACTGGGATATTTTATATTTGTATCACCCCCAACACTCACAAAGTAGGAATTTGCTTGCACCCTATTCAAATACTCTGAAATTAAAGTCTCTGATATTGAAGTGGCAGAAATAAAGTATTCACTATATAGTAAATCACTATGGTAAAGTAGTATTTATCAAAAGGCATATTGCTTTTCTCTCATTCTGTCCTAATAAAGATTCTTCAGGGTGCTGCAGGTGAGTTGCAGTGCCTGCAGGTGACTGCAGGTCTTAGTTAAAGCAAATTCACAAGAGACACTCTCAAGACGGCTGAATATAGCTGATGGGACAATCAGACTCAGTGGAAGTCTAGGCCAGACAGCCCAGCTTCAGGGATGAGAGCTAAATTAAACACCTCTGATACACTGTGACAGGAAGTGACCTTTTTTTGTACCTACAGCCTGGGAGAGGTCACACACACAAAGTTGTAAACCTAAAAGTAAGATGGTTGGTTCATTTAGGAAAGCAGGGGCTCGATAATGATGTAGTGAACATGACATTACCTGAGGCAGAAGCTGAAGGCAAAAAACTGCTGGAATGCATTAACAAAAATATATTTTTTAAACCCACCATGGGGGGTTTGGGTCTGTTTGCCTAGGGGGATACACATTTGGGAAATATACAAGTGAGGTATGTAGCCTTTGCTTGTGAGGGTCTTTATTTAATTAGACCTTTTCCTCAAAACTGTTGTGGTGAGAAAACATGATTTGGCAACAACATCCATATTGAATGCTCTCATTTCCCGACCTGCGCGCCTAAATTCTAACTTTAAACTTTACATCTTAATCCAGACCTTAAACTCAACCTTAAGCTGCAAACTAATTCTCGAAATCTATTGATTCAGACCCACAGAGTGGAATCTTACAAACGGAAACACAACTCTAAATTCTGATTGGCTGATAGAAATGTTGACAAGGATGTTGATCAAGACTGCTAAATCACATTAGACTATCAGCAAGATAAACAGGTAGAACACAGAGCAGAAAGAACCTGTAGTGGCAGCTGCCATGACAACCTTACCAAAAACAGAAGCTCCAAGCAAACAAGCAGTTATCAACAGGTCTCTTTCACAAAACGCATGTTATAATTTCTTCAGTTTACTTACTCTCATTCTCCACACCCCTCTTATTCCTACTTTTCTTCTAAGCATTGAAAGGGAAATGAAGACGCTTTGATCCAAGTAGCACGAGCTCTTAGCAAAAGTGCCTGTAAATGAAAGCGAGGGAGATGTGTGTTGGTCTATTCAGGTCTTGTGCATTGGTCCGATTTTCACACTTTCTCAAACTTTACTCTGAGGAAGAAAGCTTTTCACACATTATTGTAACAAATATTGCAACCATACACACACATACACAAACACACCACAAAACCACTTAGGCTGAGAACCATTTTCAACAAACACTGCTGGATTCGTCTAAAAGGAACTTTAGATGCTAGCTGGATTTGCATGGTTTTTAGTTAGTCAAAGTTGGTCATTTATGGTCAGTAAGACCAAGTCGGTCTAGATGGTTAATCAGCAAGATGAATAGCTGATGGAGGCCAAGGTCTGGTGGACCATATTGATCTGGTGGACCATTTTGGAATTTACCAAATACGTTTGGTAAAACATATTGAACCACCAACAAACCAAACACCATATTTCATAAGCCTCGATCATCTCAAGATGGCCTTACCTATTATAACCAGCAGGGAATGTAAAAAGTAAAATATTTCAGAAGGGAAAGAGGTATTGTTTTTTTGCCATTTTACTGGATAGTGCAGTGTAGGATGAATGAAAAATTATTGCAAAGATTGAGCAGTAATTTGATCAAGACATGCTGCAGACATTTATGACCTGCATGGTCACCACAGTTTCATCATGTCACCTGTTTGGTACTGTATGTGTTACTCGCCAGTACCCAACGGTAATGCTTTTAAACTTTAAAGAGTGCCCTAAACTTTGGTCTTTTTGTATTGCTGATGACAAGGTACACAGCAATACCAAGACTAAATCCAGATCAGCACAAGAGAGTTTTTGTTTGATGTGAAGTCCTGTCAAGCTTTCAAAAGCCCCAGCAAACAAGCTCACATCTTCTGACTTGTACACAGTTTGGCCTCTCTCACATGCTACACCTGATTAAACGCCAAAAAATCCACATGGTCAAGCCAATTCTTTGTCTTTGAAGCAGTGCGGCCATCCCACACCAGCCCCAAAAGACACGTACACCTAGCTAACTTACTCTTAAAAAAAACGTACCGCACCACTTTCCTGTTTTATAAAGTCTAGGGAGCAGCTGGGGAGGAAATCTCATGTGCATGTGCAATTCTAAAATTGTCATGGCTACCCATAAAGCATACAGGCCATGTCGCCATGGGAGTAAAACCTGTCAATCAAAGCAAGTGGCGGTTGAAAGTGTCATTTAGCAGCTTGTCACTGATTTTGAAATGTGGACGAGTGAGTGTATGTGCTTGTGTGTGTGTGTTTTGATGAACAGCTCAACAGGATTTGGGTGGATGACACATACTGCCAAAAGGTTGAAAGACGTGATAGAGATGCACAGAAATGAGGGATTAGACCAAGGTTGTGGTGGAGGAGAGAGAAAAATAGTGATAGAGAGAGAGTTTTAGGGTGATTGAGGGCCTTCTGTTCTCAAAGCAACACCCTCATTTATTTTTCGTATTTCCTCTCACTGTTTTATCAAAACTTGTAATATTACAACAACGCTTTGCCTACTTTTTCATTTACCCTTTTTATTGCTTTTCTCAAATAAACCACTCAAAAATAAATGTCCCATTAAATTTCTAAATCTCCTGTCTGTTCCTGTCTGGCATTATGAACTTAATGCGTTTCTAATCTAACCTCTAATCTCGCTATTAATTGTCTTTCCCTGTTCGCTTAAAGTTCACATATAACACCTGCAAGGGCTTTTTATGAGGACGTGAGGCAATTTGTCACCAGTTTGTCTGAACTGTGTGATGTTATTAAAACAAGACATAGTGAGAGTAATAGACTTTTCTTCATTGGTGGATATCAAAGAAACCAGGAGTCGTGTTGAGTTTGTTAGAGCTATAGCAACATACCATTGACGGTTACGTTTGACATGAACAGATCACCCAACAGCCCAACAATGGGAGTCATAAATAGCCCCGCCTATTTAGAAATTTGGATTTCATGACCTGAGGGACCGTTGTAACCAGTCCAGTAACCAGCAACACTCCTCGTGGGCACAATCAGTTATATTTTTAATTACTTTTTCCATTTCACACGCTTTGACACAAGGCTAGTGTCTCAGTCCTAAACTGGCCCACTCGTTTAAATCATAACAGACAAAAAATTGTGACTGATATGTTATACAAAAGCCCAAAGCAATTTACAGCATAACCAAGTGGCCCATTTTGGGTAAATCCTCAACTGAAGATGACAAACAGGAAGCCATCTTGGTGTCATTGCCAATCACAAAACCGCAGATGAACCGAATTTACATCCAAAACAGCCTCAATTAATCACACGCCAGTCCCCATACGCTCTCTCTGGAGGTAATCAGATGAATCCTATTCATTCTTTCACTACTTGTTGTAGAGATCAGATCAAATCAGAGCAGTCTCATGACTGAATACCAGAGAGATGTGCAGATACGCACAGAAGCATTTGGTTCTCTGAGTAAGCGTGAGGCAAACGACAGAGATTGTAATTAGCACTTAGGCTCAGTACAGCCATGTGTCGAAGAAAACAGAGTGAAAACGGTTTTCTTTAAGTGTTTTATAGAGTTTGGCACAGGGTAACCCTTTCATGGTGCTTAAGGGAGAGACAGAGAGAGAGAGAATAGCATGAAAAGACTGAACAGCAGTCCAACTTACTAATTCATTTCACCTGTAATCTATCAGACAGAAAGTTTTACGGTTTTGCGTTTTACGGTGATTAATAGTTTGAAATCATGCTGTTGCCAAGCGGCAAGGTAATGGACTGATCATGAGTGGAGGGACTGAGGAAGTGTCTGGAGTTTCTCCCATATTTCAGTTGTGAAAAAGTTTTGTTGCATTTATTAAAACAAAGTTTCAGATTTGTAATTGTCAATGCTATTATGAATTCAAACAGTAAATTTAGTTTTCATGTTTTTTAATGCGGAATTATCACTGCAGCTATCTGTTCCTCCTCAACAAGTGATATCAGAAGAACATCATTTCTGTTGAGGATGTTTTAAGATACGTTCAACTGACTGAAATGTATGTAATTGCCCAATGCATAAATGATGTAAACAAATGAATATGTTAGAGAAGTTGTCAGATGTCCAAAGCTATTATTTAGCTGTTTTTTAGCTGTTATTGACGTACCAATTATTCAACCTTAAATATGTCAAATATTGTCTGAAAGTTGCTTGTAGTCTTTAGGGTCTATTTTCTCAATAGCAAGAATGTATGACAGCCAACACTTAAATTACTTTATCCTGTTGAAATGTAAATAAAAAAACAAATAAACTGGCATCAGAGAAGGTATTTTAACGTTGACAAAGTTGACACGATTCGATTTTAAAGTAACAGTAAAGTTTCCAGTATTACGGTTCCACAAAGAAGATTTCGTCTCAAATAATAAACGATTGATTCGCTTCACCATGCAAAATTGGATTTTTAAGATGCAGCTAAACTCATACAAGCATTGGAAAACCCACAGCACTTACTGTAGCTGTTTCACAGCTTTCAGACAGGAAAAGGAAATCAATGCGGGGAGAGCGAATCACTGAGCTTGATCTGTCTCTCTCTCTCTCCATATGAACAGCAGGACATAATTGGAAGTGACAGAAGTTAAGCATTTCCAAAATTCAAGACGCATACTCTTGCGTCTTGAATTTGCTCGGATAGTTCTGAGCAGCACTTGCTCGAATAGTTCTGAGCAGTTCTGAAGCATATGTCTGTCTCCGAGCCACAGCACGGGGAGGAAGAGAGAGGTAGAGAGATTATGCGAGAAAGAGTAGGAGAGAGAGTCCAGCCGCCCGATTGCTTTTGGCGTATTATTCCGTGAGCACTTCTCCCTTGAGTTCTCACTAACCTCTACTCGGCTTGACACCAGCCAGGAGAAGAAGAGGAGAGAGAGAAGTGACATGAGGAAACAGCCTTCACAGCCAAAGTGCTGCTAAACCAGAGCATTACAAACAGTCGTCATAAAGACATGGGTGACTGTGAGGCAAGGATGTTTCTGAAGATGTCAACCAGATAGACATGGATAAGAAAACCTGTTTTTATAGATTCTTGGGGTTTTCTCTCTTGTAAACGGAACTGAGTGACTTTTTGAGAGCTGCTGTGCTGTTTTTGGTCGTTTTGGTATTTCTGAGAGTCTTTGTTGTGGCAGTGTGCTCTGTGTGAATGTGTCTGAGCGAGTGTGTGCAGGTGTGTGTATCTGTGTATCTCTGTCAGATTCTTAGTGTCTTGTCCTAAAAATCCTCTACAGTGAGACTGACAGCTCAATACTTCACATACTTTTTAGGATCAGTTTTTGAACAGGAGTTTCTTTGTCACTAAGTTTACAAATGGCAACAAATGTTATTGACCAGAAAAAGATGTAGTTTACTGAATCAATTTTGATATGTTCACATAAAGTACCATTAACATCTAGATTCATTCATTGCCTTTTTAAGATTTGACACCTGCAATCAATTTAACGGTGAACTTTAATGAGTGACGAGTTTCAGTGGGGAATTGTTAGATGGGACTTT
Source organism: Botia almorhae (assembly GCA_036877575.1). Classification (NCBI taxonomy): domain Eukaryota; kingdom Metazoa; phylum Chordata; class Actinopteri; order Cypriniformes; family Botiidae; genus Botia; species Botia almorhae. The sequence continues at coordinate 7,664 of JAZGTJ010020741.1, forward strand.
TTACTGTCATAATTTGATTGGGTGATTAAAGGTGGCTATGCTATTATTGTTTTATATTATTAATTTTTTCCCTGTACATGTGGCCTTGGTTACTTCAGCAAAGAAGAAAAGTTGAAAAGAGATTTTTGTCAATATTTTAAACACTACAAGAGTGCTTCTCGCTAAAGCTGTCAGCTTGCTTATACTGAACATATAAATTTCGCTTATTCATTTTTTATTCCTTGACGTGTTTTGAACAATTACTGCTGTAAGCTTCATATTTTATTTTAAAGTCAGTCCCGAAACAAGGAAAGGGTTTTCAAACACATTTTCAACAGTGTGTACCTTTCAACAGTGTGTATAATTTCATGAATTAAAATGGACCGGGCGAACGTGTCTCAGCATTTACAGGCGTACACGACAGCCAATGCGCCCCCATTCATCTCTGTCCAGAAAGTGCCAGACCCACTAATGGGCATTATGGGTGTTTAGCACATTTTCACAAAAATAAAAATATAGATTTTTATGGTCCAAATTGGACGTTTCGTATGAAAACGGTGATGAATCATTTAAATGGTGATGGATGTTCTGTCTAGACACCAGTGTGAGGATGAGATATAGGGAAGTTTGCACACACACACACACACACTTATCCAAATGTGGAAATGACTATATTATTATATCCTTTTTCAAATGAGGACATCCCCAAAAGGAGGTTTTGCTTAGATTTATCTGAGCACACACACACACATTTCTAGGCTGCATTTGGACAGAGAGAAACACAGAGGTGATCCATCAGGCTTATTGAGGTTCACTGTGGAACTGAGCTACAGACTTTAGACAGATTAACTGCCTATTCATTCAGAATCCTCAGAGGTGACTTTATGCTTGTCAGCTGTAACATAGCAACTGAGACTGGAGGTGAGGAAGCTACAGTTTTTTTTTGTATGTGAGTACAATTAAACCTGAGATAAATACAACCCAGATTTAATCCTATGTTTAATGTTATCTGCTTGATTTTTTACGTTTTATACTTAGCCCATAACACTGTTACATGTACAAAAATCATTGTCTACACTGATTTTAGAACAAAATCTGTGTAATTCTGTGGAATGAATTTAAGCATGGCATAATGTGTTACATAGAGTGTACAGTATTTTACTGTTATTGGTAGCTGAGAGTATAATCAAGTATGTTGACAGGCATTTAGAGAAAACTGTTTAGCTTTTAGCAAATTTTCTATTCTGTTTATTAGCTGTAGGCTTATTAGACATAATCATGTATTAGGCCAATTATGAATGCATTGCTACTCTCTATGGTCTTTTTAATTTTATTTACATATTTACATATTTTTACATATACATATTTTTTACAGATACATATTTTTGGTGAATACAGTAGGGAAATGTGACAAGAACAGGATGCTAGCCGGACTCGAACCTGCATTTCCCACATGATCACCACAACTAACGTTATCAGAAGCATACATGCCAACTCTACAACCTTAACTCCATCATCATATGCCATTTTACCCCAGTTAGCAAAAAACTCTTTATGCCATCAATTATTGACATTATTAGCGTTTACTGTAACTGATCATAGCGTGTTGGGATCTCTCACCTCTTGATTATCTGGCAATAGTCCCTAAGCTCTGCAGTCCCATCACATTGTTTGAAAAAGTCAGCACTTGACTGACTTTTTTTGTTTGTTTTGATAAGGTCAGATAGCATAGCCACTCGACAGCTGATTAGAATTTGTGATCCCACTGGTTTGATTCCTGTATTTGTTTCTGATGAGGAGTATCACACACATGTGGATGGGGGGGGTAGCTTTGTCAATGGGAGATTCCCACTCCAGATGTAAAATTGTCCTGCTTTTTAAGCGGGCATGGCCGCCCCATCAGCTTGAAGCACCACTGACAGAAACACAATAACATTCTTGGAGAGTTTGTGCCGGCAGAATAGAAATCAGCTTAGAGGAGGCAGTTGGTGTAAGCATGCCTGCGAAAAATGATTTTTCTTTTTCTGCTCCTTTTTGTCCCATCACTACGATCAATTGTACTGGACTCGGGTGAGTGCCAGAGACACCACAGGATAGATGGACCAATCCGCTGGTCTGCCTGATCATGCTCACATGCACACACTATCCTTTTCTGTTGAGACCTGTCCTATCATTGTTTCAATCACTCACACGCGCGTGTTTTTGATGTCCTCTCAGTTTGACATTTGAACATTAAGTGAATTTCTTCCATGTGAATGGAGGAGAAAAGGAAACTGTGCAGAATTCATGAGGTGAGGATCTCTATGGAGAAGCCGATCTTTCAGAGTCACTTAAAACCTTAATGTATCAATCAATCACAAACACACGCTCACACAATGTACAACCGAGGCTGTTTCTTATATCAATGTCAGGCTTGTAGGGTATTGTGCATCAGACAGCTGCACTGTCAGTGGAAATGCCTCATGAATAAAGCATGAGATTGGTCGGTGGTCAGGAGTAAGGCTTGGTGATGAGTGTAAATAAATTATATTTTGAATACATATTGCAATGTTTTTACTTTGGTATAGCATAGTCCCTTATAGACCCTTATAGATA
>JAZGTJ010020742.1:0-10237 GCA_036877575.1 Botia almorhae
TCACATACCTGGGACGGTGTAATACTAATCTGAATCCAACTACAGTGAACCAACAATGTGCATTACTGATCTGAATTAAACTACTAACACATAACTGTGAAAGCTTAAGTCTCAAAAATGAAGATTCTTATTTTTGTCTCTCCACTGTGTCCCAAAGATTTCTCACTCTGCTCTGACACACATCACTGACTACAAGAGAAGAGGTTCAGAAATGAAAGCAGAGAGTCTCAGGATTTGGAAAGACAGACCTTTATCAGATTCGGTTTCTGCTCTATCGACAGGATGATTACGTTCTGATTCCATAGTTACGTCAGGCTATAATAATGAAAAAGCGCTAGAGCTTACCGAAAAAGCCAAAATAGTCTATGAGATTTTTAGCTTTAATAACTGCCTCAGAGATTGGTGAAGATTTACCACAGCCTATATTTCACAGGCTTGTGTTCTGCTGATTAAGTCTAGGTACTGCGTGTGCTGGTCACAACCTGGAAGCTGTTTGCCCACAATGACTAATATCTCATTCCATTTGACCAATACAGCGGCTCAGCTTGTATTCCTGATACACGGAAGAGCCATGAGTTCCCTCAGGAATTTCCTCTGGGTTTTTGGAACAGCAGTTGATTTATGAGTAAAATAATGTCTGTGGTTAACATTACTTGAAAAGGCTTAAATGTTCTATCACAAAGCACACACAAGAAGGTTTAAAGCCTCAAACCTGAAGTGTTTTTCGCAAAGGTCATTTTGTAGCGGCGTAACAAGGACGTGAATTTGTGGGCTTGACGCAAGTGATTATATAGCAACTAACTAGCAAACGTGTGTTTTTACTAAAACACAGTGGCATCAAAATTCACGTTTGAGGTCTGACTGTCACTGTGTCTGACTACACTACAGATTGTTTCTAAGTATGTGCAATCCCTGGGATCGAACCCATGACCTTGGCGTTGTTAACGCCATGCTCTAACCACTGAGCTACAGGAAAGCTCATTTAAACTTCATTTAGTTATTAACTAGACTAGACTAGATCAAAACCACAACTAACCATAAATATGTAACAGGCGGTTTGTCTCTAAACTACATCCTCCTAAATTCTATTCTGCAGCTTTGCAACAGCCTGTTCCTCCAGTGCAGCAGAGGGCACTGTAGATCTGCTCTCCCGGCACACTCACAGACTTCTGCTGGATGCGTAATAGCACGCGCTTGGTGCAGCGATCCATGCTGGACGCCCACTTCCTGTTCACATCTCTCTCGTCCTCCAGGAGCCAGCGTCTGTCAGCTTTGCTCAGCGTGACCGGCCTTACGAGCCCGGTCCAATTCAAGTGGCCATACAGGCTGCGTTCCACCACATACGTGATGTTGAGCTCGCTAACTGCCGTCCTCCCCTTCAGACGTCTGGGTGGAAACAGCCAGCTGCCCACCACACCACTCCCACAGCTCTTGCCCTTCTCCTTGACCAATGGCAGCTCACGAGTAGGGGGGGAGGTGGGCAAAGCGGAGGGGGTGTTGGTTTTCTGAGCGTTGCAGGAACGCTGGTACAGCAGGTGTTTGGTGGAGTAAGCGTAGTTTGGGTCAGGTTTATTGCGCTGCCACGTTGAGATGGGTGGCCGCTTGGTGTTGTTAATGTCATCTAAAGACACCAAAAGGGGGTGTGGCTTTGGGCGGGGCCTGGTGAGGCCGTAAAAAGCGTAGACGCTGTCTGTACTTACCCCATGAGACAGAGATGATAAAGCCTTTCGCATTTCTCCGTCTGTTGCAGAGCGGGAGACTTTAGAAGTGTCTTCCCCCAAACCCTCCAATTCGGAGAAGGAGGAGCCACTGCCCCCAACCAAACCCTGTCCGGATCCGGCACTGCTCTTCCGCGGTGGCCGGATCAGCCCGTGGGGATGCGCGCTGGGAGTCTTCACTAACTTGTGTGCGGGTTTCCAGGCCTCAAGGCTGCTGGTTGAGGGAGAGGTGGCCAGACTATCCGTGTCCCCATCCAGGGACAGCTGTTCTTGGGCAAGGGAGGACAGTGAGGAGTCTGTGCAGGCCGCCGGCTTCTTGTGGACTCCAGCATACAGCGCATTTGAATCGTCACAGATAGGAGAGGCATCCAGACTCAGAGAATCTACAGGAAAAGATGAAAACAGAAACTTTTATTCTGAAATATACCCACTTTGAATACACTTTTAGAAACTCAACCTTTCTTTTGTTACCTTAATCAGTGCTTTTGTTTTGTACTACAGCTTTTTAGATAATTTTGCCGAAAAACTCAAACGCAAAGAAGCAAAACTGTATCAAGATATTAAGTCTTATTTTCAGCAAATATATTTTTAACGTTTTATTTGTACATTTATGGATAAAAACAACACAAAAATACTCGATTCAAGAGTATTCAGTAAACTTTGACTTAAAGATGTTTTCATATTTTTTTACTGGAAAACAAGACAAAATATCAAAAAATGAGGTTCTACAGTGGAGTGTTTTAAATATTACAAATATAGACAATATCAAAAGAAGAGATTAATGTTACTAGATTTAAAGAACGTTTTATGGCAAACTATTCGACACATGTTAAAAAAATTCCCACAATATTCCTACCTTGTGAACCGTGTCTCTTGCCATCATCCACTTTGATGAGTTTCTTGCGAACGCGACGGGTTGAGTTGACCAGTTTGTGAAGTCTCTTGAACTTCACAGAGTCCTCTTGCTCATCATCTGACTGTTCCACAGACTAGACAGACAAAACCTGGCGTCAACATTCTATCTGAGCTCCTGACCATCTAAAATGACCAGCAAGGCTTCTTCCACGATGACATAATTCAAAACAGAGAGTGATGATTGTACCAGACATGAACAGATAATGAGATGTTTAGGATGAGGCTGCTGGGAACATGACTTATGAACAGACCACATAAAGAGTTACGTGTTATGCAGAGGTCTTGTCTGTCATACAGAGATGAGTAGGAATGAGCGTCTAAAGATGAAACAATTCTATTGGTTATTACATATGCATAAATTAAAATGTGTACGACACTGTTGAGATGATGTACGACCGCACGCAAACAAACTCGCAAAATCTTGCATAACCTGATCTGAGCACAGCTGTGTACAACCGTTAACACAGTAAACAGAGACTAAGAAACATACTATTTACCACATCGCAGTCTGTGATCAACAATAAGTGTCTATATTCACTTTTAACCCAGTAACTTGCTCGTGCACACACACACACACACACACACACACACACAGTAAACTAGTTTCACTCCTAAAGCATTTTGTTTACTGAAGAAGTAACCGCAGTATGGGCAAATGCACTGTTTTTCTTTCCATCTTTTGATTGACGAAATATAATCAGTATTGGCCGTCAGCTATTTTTAAACCATCAGCTGAAACGGAGCTCCTCTGGCCAACACTAATGTTGGGCAAATTTATTTGTGCATCCCAGCACATAAGTGTCCCACTAAGATATTGAGTCTGAATGTGATCCATGTTACTGGAAACCTAAAACACAACCACATAAACACACACAAAGACTGTCTCATCGGTTTACCATGAGTAATCTCTCCTAATGATTCAGAGCCACAGAGGAACGCTGTAAGATGGATGAACATCAGAACACCAAAACAGTCGAACAGAAACGGGTCTGTTTGTGAAGATGGTTGAGACCAATGAAGACCCAGATCTCCAGCAGCACAGCTCAAAGAGTTTAGGGGATTGAGCAAAACTCATTTACATAATAAACAAAAGCCTCCAGAACATATCGCTCGCCTGCACGCGCAAGCACGGAGGAAAATAACATCTGTACAATGGTGTTACAGAACTCACGTACAGCCATGTTCAACCACTAGCTGTGGTCAGCTAACGAACAACACGCACAATCAAAACTTCTGATTATAATTCCAGTCATCAACATGCTTACAAAGCCACATTTCAAACACAAGCAAGAGAAAAAGAAACGAGAGGAGTTGAGAGACTCAGGAAAACAAGGAAAATAAGTATAAAAATCGGAATGTCGTCGGATATGCCCAGCAGAGCTGAAGTTTCCTCACGTGCAGGTGAAGATGTTATCGTCCAGGAAAAGAACCCAACGTGAAGCCATCTCACGCCGAGACAAATACCAACTGTAAACAGTTTTATGAAGGAAACTCCAAAAATCTGGAATATCGAGGGACGGGGGAGTGATCGCGGCCAAAGGCGTGCGCTTATTAGTCCGGAAACTCAGCGAGGTCTCCCCAATGACCCCTGAACATCCTTAATGGTCTATAGAGAAGAAAAGGAATGTGGGCCAGAGAGAAGAAAGGCTGATCTGGGCGCAGTCAATTCATATAGAGATACAGTACACTCTCTGTATTATAGCTCGCTTACACTGATCACGCAACAGCTAACTCCAGTTGAGCTTCGATGGAACACTCTGTTGAGTGAAGCCGACACTGATCTCGTGACAGCGGAACACTTTAGACGCACAGTGAGGTCTTAGTGTTCCGATTAAGGCTAAACTGAACTCAGATCAGCTGAATCCCCAGAGAGAGCTCTGCTTACAGTGAGCAGTGTGTCGGTTAAACCATTAGCAGACTACGACTGACACATTTCCATTTATAAATAGGAGATCATGAGCCCTGAGGCCAAGATTCCTACAGAGATCCATTTTCTTATACAGACCCTGCAATTCAATTTCCACATGCTTATGTGTGTGGTGATTTATAGAGACAGAGGGAAATGTGTGTGTTTCAGAAAGACCCTCGAATGTACAGTAATACTGAGTCTTTGTATGAATAAGACTGTTTGCATTTTATTGACTATAATGGTTCAAACTGTACGTGTGATTCCACCAAGAAACATCCAGATTATATTTGATACCAAAAACGAAAAGAATAAGAAATGATAGTATTTTGCTAAAGAAAATAAATTATTATTTTTTTTTTTAATACTCCATGTCAAAGAAAAGATTCTTATTAATGTAATACAATCATCCTGACACAGTTATTCTTAATTCTTAATCTGGTCATTGACAATTAGGAGATGGATTTAAACATGCTTAATGCAAAAACAGTGGACAATAAACCGTCTTTAACAGACTTGGGTTTAAATATCAACCAGACATTTTGTGATGCTTTTTCATGAGATTCAATCACACTCTTTAAATCTCTGTTTGCTTTTTCCTTCTGCCAGGGTTAATTCATTAGCAGGAGGTCAGTTTAAATCAGGCCCACAGTCTCCTGCATTCAAGCCCTTAAACACATAAAATCATGCTGGCTGCACATACGCACCCACCCACACACAGATGTACTAAAACCACACACACACACACACACACACACACCGTGCCGTGGGGACGGGCAGAACCTCCACATGGCTTTAGAGGGCGGAGTGAGTCACTGTGTAGCTGCAAGCGCTGTGTGAGAGCTGTGGTCATCTCAAAGCAGAGCCAAGCAGTGCTGTGGTTTGTTAACATCAAAAAGCATCGCAAAGACAGTTTAGCTGTTGACCATTAGAGCAGAAGGTGTATGTTTGCTTGCACAGGCTGACAGCTGGTCAAAGTTTCCATGAAAGCGATGTGTGTATTTGTATGTACGTGTACTGGAAGTTTATTTTCCAATATTGCAATCTAACCCCACTGTCACCAATCCTTTTCATGAGCACACATGCGCGCACACACGCGCACACAGTATGTAATGGTAACTAGAGCCAAATAAGTGTGACATTAATTGGTTTGTTAGTTTCAAAGCCCTACCAAAAAATGTCCAAATACTATTCTTCACTTTACGCATACATTATGACCTCATCATCAGGGGACTTTTAGTGTGCCAGTGCCCCAGGCCAAGAAGAAATGACATCATCACTAAGAGTCTAGAGTGAGCCAGCTGTGCCAGAAGCTCATTTTGACTGTTACATCAACAAGTTTCTCCACATTAACACACACGACTAATCAACTTTCACATCAGTCAAATTTACAAAAAAATAATAGCACATTTTTGAAAATGTGTTCTATCGTGTACATAAACTTTTGTTTACGTTATTATTTGTTTTATATCATGCACACTCACATTTTAGAGCGCACATAAAAACTTTATTTGTTGTATTCGCTTATTTAATTTAACTCCCTACACACACACACACACACACACACCAATTACTTTTCATCATTCCTGACTTTTTTTTTACTGGGAACACATAAACATTAAGGCGAGATTAGCTTTCAAATGCGCCTTGGCTTACACACAACACAGACACACAGACACACGTGCGCTCAGGTCTACAGTCTGGGTGGTTGGGTACAGTACTTACGTTGTAGGTGGAGGAGAGGTTAACAGTGGGACTGGATCCATCAGTCCACTCTGATGTGTCTGTACTGCTGCTCAACTGTCTGTTCCTCTCATATTCCTTTAACTATGAAGAACAAGAAGTCAAAGACAGCCGCCCCACCCAAACACACACACACACACACACACACACAGCCCTATCTGTCACAGAACACACACACACACACACACACACACACACACACACTGCATCCACCATTTAGGTCAAGTGTGTAATTTTTGATATCTTTATTTTATTTTAATGTGGTACGACTACAAGTAAGTGTCTGCTCAACCAATTGCAGTTGAGTAGGGGGTGTGGCTAACTATGCACCTGACCAATGGCAGACAGGGGGAGGGGCAATTTGAAAAAGTCGTTATTGCAATTCCATTTGAAATTACACACTTCAGCTAAACAAACAAACGAAAACATACACACGCAACTTAAGCACATGGACGACAAACACGCATTCATACACATATGCAGAAGCTTGAGCTTAAGCGTTTGAGTTCAACTATCCACAAAGGCTTAGCATTGATTCAAAACCAGCCATTCAAGACTGCTCGTAACAGAGATACATCAACCACCAGCCCGCACAACTGCAGGTGGAGAACATTTTAAGATTGAAGAACCCAATTCATTAGTTAAATGAATCAATGTTGGCCTTGTGGAGAGAGGGAAGCCAAATTCTACCACCATCCCCAAGATCATGGTCAGATGATAATTATTTATTATCATGCTGTTGAAACAAAATCAGAGAGAGAGAGAGAGAGAGAGAGAAAGAGAGAGAGATTCTACAGTCACCCACACGTGTCTGAACAGTGAAATAAAACGTACGAGATCCATTCGATCAATCCCAGCTACTTCTACCTCAGAAATTAGACACCAGAAGCACTTCATCCTAACCGAACATTATTTGCACAACAGATCTACTGCAGCCCCCCAGTGCCGGGTCAGTGTGTGTGTTTATATGTGCATGTCAGTGTGTATATATGTGTGTTCAGAGGAAGGAAGAGCCGGGTGGTCAGTCTGGTGAGTAAAGGTTAGTACACATGAATGGAAGTCAGGGAAGGTCATCTGCTGATGAGGTTTGTTTACCCGTCCCAGTGCCTCCTCAACTGTGATCATCTTCTCTTTGACCATCATCATCAGCTGGATACGTTCTTCATCACTCATGGTGATCTCACTGGCCACATAGCCAATGTCCTCTCCTGCAGAGTTAGAGGTAGCCAATGAGAACAAGGGATACAGGGAAGTGAAACAGACCAGGGCAAAGTGATAGAGAGGGAAAACTGGAGAATCTGCTATTACCTTTTGACGTTTGCCTTGTGATCCCTTTCTGTGACTTCCGGAAGTTCTGCCAGAAGGATTTGTTTTTCTTCTTGTTGTCCCACTTTCCTGTACCGGAAGAGAGAAGGAAGCCATCAGCACCCTCAAACACATGAGCTTTAAAAAGTTATTTTGAAACTTCTATATATAACAATACATTACATAAATGTATAAAATATATACAAATATAAAATAACAAACAAGTTCCACTAATGTTACTGCAAGAACATTTCTGATAACTTTGAGAGAACATTCAGAGAATGTTTGCCAACGTTCTCAGAACGGGATCTTTTTGATCTAGGGTGAACTATGACCCAGAGATTTCTTAACAGGTTTTGTCACAGTCACCATATATGCACACACTCTAGTGTTTATAGTGACCCCAAACATTCCAATCCATCTCGGAATCCAAAATCATTCCCATAACATTCCAAGCAAACCACAGGGTCATCATAACAATAGCTAGGAAGTTCTCATAATGAAGCACAGACCTGATCCATCCTCAGAGCTGGACTTGTGCAAAGGAATTCTGAGGGAAAAAAATGACAAAAACAAGAATTAAGACACGTTTAATAAGATAAACACGATGAATATTACAACTGTCAGTGGTTCCCTCTGTGATCTGTCAAGTGAGCTCCCTACAGACAGGGAGGGGCTTGTACTTGAGCGTTGGGTTACAACCACACAAATATAGCTTTATTGGCCTGATGTAAGCTGTACTGAACAGCCGCCATTTGTTTTTGAGCCAGTAGAGGGCAGTGTGCCACTGTTCACACAGCACCCATCAGGTTCCTTGGGATCACAGGGCACAGATGAGACACTTCTGAAACGAGTGGAGGAAGACAGAGTGAGAGAGAGAGAGGGAAAAGAAGCGCAGGAGAGACACCGCAGGACAGACACTGCCTGTTTACATTTCTAGTCCGCTGCTTGAGGCGCAGTGCCCGTGGAAAATACCAGAATATAGAGTAGCAGAGCACTGACACAGAGCAGCGCGTTCACACTTACCTTTGGTGATAGAAGATAAACACACAGCGCTTATGTTCCACAAGACCTTTGCTAATACCATATTTGGCCTATTTAGATCCTGTTCCTACAGGCTATATAACAGACAAACACATCAACTCATAAAAACTCTTTAACCAACACCAGATTCATCCTAATTAATAGCTCAAATTAGGCCTGTGATGTCTTTAATATTTAGTGTGCCTACAACATAAAGCCCAAAAGATCAACTGTCAACAGCAGAAAATCCACATATAAGAGAATCCCAAAATATGGACTTCAACAGACATGGATGTGGATTTTCTTTCATGTTTTGAAGTGGACTACATCAGCTGGTCAGTTTGAATATGTTTTGTCACATGACTCTAGAATGCTCGATTATGATTGGTCAATCAAAACCTGACATTCTGCAGTCACATAGTTTCATATAATGACTGATAAACTCTGTAATCATCTTATTATCATACATTCTGGTCATTATACCAGAATTTAAATACCAAATTACTCTCTCTCTCTCTCTGTGCAATAACTGGTATTAGTGCGTTATTATAAATAGTCCATTATGATTTACCCCTAATCCACACATTAGGTCCGTTCTCTCTCTTTTTAAATTACAAGCACCAAAACAAAAAGTAGAACGAAAAATGTTAACACACGTTTGAGGTCAAAACAGAAATGTGTTTTTTCGAATAGGAAGTTACAGCCTCAGATTAAAAGAAGTTTAGACACCTTTTTCATGTACAATAATTTCATAAATTATTGTGCTTTGGAAAAATATTGTTTATATTCCTACTGGTCATGTGATGCGGCATCATTCTGCCTTTGTCATACAGTTGGTTGTAAAACGTTGTGTGAACATTGTGGTGAGTTAACTGGTCGTGAGAGGGTTTGTTATGAGCCTCATGAGAGGAAACATCTGAACTGAACTGATGGTCAACAGAATCTAACACACAGAGGGAGAACAAAACATTCCCTTAGAAACGACTGTGTGCTGAGCAGATGGGTCGTACATGTGCAAGCAAGCGCATGTTTTGCTTTTCTCATCTGGGTGGTGAATTTTCTCTCGTCCTTGGGTTAAGAAAACAATCTCAACGTGAGTCTATACTAAAAATAAATGCACATACACGTTTAGTCCATAGACTATAGTATTTATATACAGATATATAACTCAACCCTAACCAACACTCTGACAGAAAACTTTTTGCATTTTTACAATTTTAAATAACTTTTACATTTTTACAAATGAGGATGTCGCCCCAAAAAGTGGTTTTGCTCTTGGGTACAAATTTGTCTCCAATATATGGTTAAGTAAACCAACCGCGCGCACACACACACACACACACACACACACACCCATGCTCTCTGGTCTGGTTCTTTCCACGAGAAGACAGTGTATTTACCCTGTCAGTTGTGCTTAAATCATGGTGAGTGTCTGTCTTACATCTGTTATCCATGTGTCCTAAATACATCCCAAATACATGAGATCCTCACTGATGAGAGCTCTGTATCAACACACACGAGGAGTGTGTGTGTGTGTGTGTGTGTCGGGTCAGATGTTACATGTCATTACAAGGATTGTGCAAGGCATAAATGTGTGCTTGTGTTACCATCCACAGCTCCACACAAA
>JAZGTJ010020743.1:0-10236 GCA_036877575.1 Botia almorhae
CTTCAAACTGAAACTGGCACAAAGACAAAAGACACAATTTAGTTTCAGAAGAAAAACACCTCAAAAGGCTGAATCTCACCACACCTTCCAAGAACATGTCTGGATCATATTTTACCCCAAAACCAAAAGAAAAAGTATTTGTTATTTACCAAAAACCTTTTTTTTGACAATTTTGGTTATTGATAAACTGGCTTAATTGTCATGTAAATTAACATGTCATTAACATGTTGCCAGAATGTTAATGAGCATCATTATCTTCATGTATTAACATGTATTAACTAATAATTAAATGTATTCATTTCCTTTTAATCTTGGGGTAGAGGGTGACCTGGACATGTTTTTGTGAGACTTATATAAAAACTTATTTAGACTTTGGTAAAACCAGGTCAGTAAGGACTCGTAAACAAACTAATGCTAAGCTTTAAGCATTTAACATGCCCACAAACACGGCAACAATCAAGATCAGGTTCTTAAGAGGTGTTACTCCCAATGTTGTTCCAATGTTTTTAGAGTGGAAATCAACAGCAAACCACTGGAAACTCAGCTTCCTGATTATTCACCATAATTAAGGCCTGCATTGGAAAATACACAATAAATGGCAAAAAATCAAAGCTTTAAGCTCCCCAAATGAGGGGAAATACTGCTCTTGGCTGCCAGCTGAATTCAGCAGAGAATTTAAGAGAAATAAAGTTTTCTTACCGTGGCTGCCTAATTAAACACTTTTCAAAACACAAACTTTATTGATATGCAGTCAAGATGCCGATTTCTCCATGGACTATTGTGCAATGTATATGTATGATGCCATTGTATGAGGACAATTACAAATCTTCTACCTGGTGATCAGTCTTAAACCTCAAGGTCTTTTGGAGAATAGAAGTTTATACACAATGTGTTTATACACAGAACAGAAAGTTTACCCTCAAGTTTAGGAACAATTTGGCAAAGAATGCCTGTGTATTTATGCTCTGATTTTATGGGCTTGTTAAAAAAAGAAGACCTGGAATCCATAATGGGAAAACGAGAATCAAGAGCGGAAACACCATTGGCTCATTTCCTACCAATACCTTTCTTGTAGTTTTGCTCAAATAAAAAATAAGCTTGTTTACAATCTTTTTACTAAAACTTGGGCTGTCCATGCACTAAATTAATTAATCAGGCTAAATCTTAAATGTTTATTAATTTAGTGTTTTTTTTAAAGAAGAGAAAACAAAATACATATGACAGATGTTAGTAAATGATGCTGAAAATCACACATAACATAACACGATTAAGTCTCATGAGTCTATATTAACTCAAAACACAGATAATATAGTTACAAAACACACATATTTTGCCAATACAAACATTTTAGATGCACTGAGATAAATTTCAGAGGATGAATTAAAAATGTGTCAATTTCATAAAGGTGTGCTACATTGAATCAAAATATAATACATGTTTCCTCTCCTCCAAAAGGCTTTCATTTTTTATATAAAGTGAATTGAATCCATGTCTCTGAACAAAAAGTCCTAATGTTAAAATCTTCTGGTTAAATGTGATCATGGCAAATTGAAATGCCAAAGTCAAAAAGGGTATGCTTAATTGCTAATATAAGTCTCTTATATGAAAGAGTTTACTATAAAATGAAAATTTGTATTTAATAACTTTTTATGCTACTGTCCCAGTTTTGATTCACATTTAATTGTATGAAAAAAAATCCTAGACACTACTCTCTTGATAGAGTTTCAAGAAACTGATATAGTTTTAAAGTAGGAGTGAATGTTGCCAATTTTTATTTTTATTTTTGGGTGAACTGTCCCTTTAAGTAGATGACAGGCACTCTTGACCTTCTTCTAAATACAAAGGAGAGCCTGATGTGTCTTTCTGGACTGCCTGGTGCCATAGAGACAAACGGGACTGGCCTCAGGGCCAGGAATGGTTCACCACAAACGTTCCTGTTAGTCTGAAGCCTGGGGTTCTGTCACTAACCTGAAAGAGATTCTTCTGTTGGGTCAAGGATGTGGTTACTGTAAGTGCTATGAGAATGGTATGCTTCTTCTTCAGTAGAATAAGGGAAAATTGTAATTTTGTTTACCCAGGGAAACAGATCTGTGTTGTGCAAGCTTTAATTTAGTACGATAGCTGAAAAGACTGTTGTTACTTTTTCCAAAGTAGCACTACATGATCGCAGATGAGCCTTAAACAGGAAGCTATTTTAAAATACCTGACTGAGCAAAGTCATAATGTATTTCTGAAGGGTGTAGACTGGTGTGTAAGCCCTTGTGTGTTTTTTTCTGAATGCATTTAAGTTACCTTTTTTAAATCAGAAGGAGTCAGTAAATGAGCTACAATTAAAGCTATTTAACAGGTGATGCACCACAAGTTGCTGGAACCATAGTGTTTACACTTTACCTTTGAGGAAACCTAATTTATAGCTACCTCTGCATATTAAGCTGATATAGCTTCCAAAAGCAGAAAGGTAGAAAAGCTACAAAAAATGTAGAAAAGCATTTGTTTCTACAAATGTAGAAAAACATTATTGTCATGCTAAATTTTTAGCACTGCTACTTTTAGTTTACTTCCCAACATTGTTACTGTCTTAAGTAGGAATTTGTTAAAGATAAAAAAAGGGTTTACAGCACATTTTTAGAAGACAAAAGCATTGTATTCTGTTATCTTTTGTTATCACTTCTGTCACTGTTTTTTTGCTCTCTCCAGTGATCTGTCCAGACCTGCTGACTGTAGAATGAGATGCAGAGTTAAACCTGTTTATCACAGCCTGCTATCAGACTCTTCTGGTATTTCTGCGTTCTGTCTGCTCCTTGCTAACCCGGTGGTCCTTCCAGCAGCAACAACAAAGGTGGACCAAAGAATCAAAGACCAAAGAGTGATTAACTCCTAACCCTCTTGCAGCCCTTACCAGTGTTATCAATAGAACACATCCTTTTGAGAAGTCTCTGTTACTAAAACATTTGAATCAAATAAATATTGTTTATAAATAAGCCATCATCAATGCGCAGATTGAAGTATGAACACTTTAATACATAGTTATTATGCATCGAAATTGTTGGTTTAAAGTACATATACAAGGGGCCATATATGAAGAGGTGAGATTTTAATCACTGCTTCATTGGAATGGTTAGAATACCAGCACTTTTGATATCATACAGTAAATCTATGACACTGCACAGGGCATGTCTGGGCCTGTTAGTTTTAACAGTGAGATCTGGTGCCCACCAAGCCCTTATTCATTTCTGTACAATAGTCTGCAGAATCTTCACCCACAATGCATTTCTCATTTATGTTCAAGTTAGTTAACAGTTAATTTTATTGTGTTACAATTTTATTTGTAAGCAAGGTGCTGGTGATATTACCCTGCCACAGGTTATACCAACACTAGAATTGCATGCATACATTCATTTAACATAATTAGTAGTGTTTTCAAAGGCAAGAATCACTATCACTACTGTTAATTAGAATAAGGGTAAGTACTATTGTTCATACTTATGGTTAGGCATTGCCTTTTGTCCTACAGACATGCACAATACCTCAAATCAAGTCTTCTTTAGAAGATTAATATATTAATACTCTTTAATTTTTTTTCACATTTATGACTTGCCCCTTATGGGACATAAAATGGCCACATTTTTGGCCTTATCCAATAAAATTACACTGAAAAAGAGACAATATCTAGAAATTTTATATCATAGAAATTTGGGTGTGAGTTCTTTTAGCTGACAAAACACACTAGCAACTGCATAGCAACAGCAAAGCATTGTGAGGGCACGCTTTGCTCAGTTAAGTATCCCTTACGTTTTATTCAGAAAATGTAAACTAGTTATGTAATGTTTGAATTCACCTAATTTAAACTACATGTGTGCGTGCACCATTGTAGAGATCACAGTTATGCTTCAGACCAACAATGTTCCATCTTCACTTTATTTTCAAAGAATCATATCGGTTTATTTTTCTATCCGACTTTGTTCTCGATTGCTTAAGTTTTTTCCTTTTCCAGGAGTGATCCTGGGAACACTGTGCACGCTTTTGCCCAAGCCACAGTAATGGAGAAAACGTCTAACATTTATTTTCTTGCCTCTCTTAGAGCAGAGGCATGTTGTTTTCATTGGTCTGGGAGACGGTACCATGAAAAGCTCTGGCGAACTGGCACCTTTGTGAGAGAACTCAATAGGCAGCTCTTCATCCCACACACACTGCATATGCTCAGAGCTGCGAGTATTGCAGTGGCTTTTTCTGCTCCATGCGAGTAAATATAGAGGAGGTGATGACTGATCCAAGCTAATAAAAGTCCTCTCCCAGAGCTGACTGCAACATTATTGTTCTTTCATTGTAATTTGGTAATTCACTTGACATTTACTTGCCTACTAACAACTTAATAAGGCTGTTTTGGATGAGTTTAAAAAGCAGAAACATGTAAAACATTAGCCAAGATATAAATCGGTGTGTCAGACCAACAGCTTAACATGAAATATTGGCTGTTGAGGTTTGCATTAACTAGAAAAAACATAACGCCCACACTGTTATTTCCTTTCCAATGGGATGTTTGTTGAACGTCATGGGACTGTTCGATGTTTAAAAGGGTCACATGGTTGTAGAAATGTTTGTATATGAAACTGTAGGTGATTTTTAAAGTGTAACTTATAAAATGATCCATTTTTTTAAAAATAGTCATCTTCTACAAGACCATTAGCCCACTGCAGTGTGTGATTCCCACCCCACCCCCACCTTCTTAGGTCATTCCTTCATGTAATTGCTCTTTCGTCATTTCGAAGGCACTTTGTTTTGTCAAAAAACACCTGGTTTGAGATTGGGAGGTTCCTCTGAACTGGTGCTGAACCTGTGCTGATGAGGTAGAGATGGAAATCCGTAGAGTTGGTAATAAGAGAAAAACACATTTTCTGTTTCCTGAAGCACAACATAGGTTCCATCCTCCCAGCCTTTTTTGGATCTAATGCCAGCTGAAACTTTCCAATGGAGAGAAACTCTTCTCACTTCTGGGCTAAGAGCAGAAATCGTTTCCTGTGGATGTTTTTCCCCTTGAGACGTACCACTATGCATGCATTTGTAAAGAAATGTTATCTCTACAGTTGGCCTTGGTGTCTTTTTACTTTTATCAACCAGTGTCATTCCAAGATGGAATGAAAAACCTACAATGCAATTGTAAACAATAAAGAAACTCTTTACTGTTTTAACTGTTAATTAAAATTGTAAACTCAACCCAGTTTACGAATCCTGAGAGACTGTAGCTTACCCTGTTATCCATATACTGTGGTTCTGGTTCTATGCCATACATTTTTGAACCAAAACAGACAATGTAGCATTCCCGGACATCTATATGAATATAAGCAGTTTTTGTTTGTGAAAGAGCTTAATCATTGGGAGCAATGCTGTGACACCTTATATTTTGTGCTTTACCACTGAGTTTTAAACTTATTTACAACATACTTGAATCAGTCATTTCCTGGTTAGCTGTAGATATGGATCAGTGTGAGCCTGTTACATGAGCCACATGCCCTCCTGATTTCCTTCTCCAAACAGTACTTTGACAGGGAAAATAAAGCCAATGCAACCCTGAGAAACATGCATGACACATTGCTTAGGACTGCTGGGCACTCAGGGTTAAGTTTCAGTGCATGGCTTTTATCAGTTCATACTCCATTTTTGTATACATGGAAATAACTTGGCTGTATACTTATAACTTTATATTGACATGATTATGGAAACACTACTGCAATGGCAACTTGTTTTAAGTTTAAGGTTTAACAGTCAAGGTTTTTGGTGACAATGATGACAAAATTTAATTTAATTCTTTAACTTAAATTATTTGTTATGGGGTTAATTCACTTCCAATTCAAACAAATAAAAATATATTTAAAAAAAGGCATATCAAGATATTTCACAGGTTACTGAAACTAACCTGTGTCCTGAAACTGATTATACCTAAAAATGTCAATGAGGTTTGAAAACATTTCAGCATTTTCATTACAAAGTGACTAAAATTTAGTTTATTCCTCACACAAAGTTTACTTTTGGAGTGACATACCTAAAGAAGGGAAATTGCTAATGAATTGGGATGGGATTTCATTTGTTTAAGACAAATGATCTGGAATCTTGCACGTGTTTTCTTTGTTCCACCACAGGACATGGTTAAATGTAGCTCTGTAAAGAATCCACTTCTGATGAGCTTGGTTTTGTTGCACTGAATCATGACCATCTTGACGTGAATGTGGTTCCCAATTCCTGAGCTTTGCGGACATAATCATAGACTTTAAGCCATGAATGTTTTAGGGTAGAATTCTTTTTTCATATTGTTCAACCACACAAAAATAGACACTTAGACTCGGTTCCGTTATTTGTTTCTCCATGGGTCATCAGAGAAACATAACTAGCTCAATCATTCGGTTGTTTTTTAACTGCATTTATATTAGCTTTTAGAAGTAATGCTTGTATCTAGAGAAAATAATCCCTAAGTGATGGATTTTTCCTGTATTTGACACGGGCAAATGAAACACATCCCTTGGTAGATATAAATCACTTTGCAAAAGTTAAAACACTAGGTTTTGTTAAGGTACAGCACACCAGCTCTAGTATCGCTAAATTCAGCGAGCCAAAACCAGATTTGGTTCAATCCTTAAAGCTAATTTGACACTGAGGTAAATACAATTAAGCCCAGTCAGAGGAAAGCCTTGCTTATTATTGTTTATCTTTAAACATGTCTTCCTATGGTGCTGTGCCAGCACCTACAGTTTTATCTAATCTCTAGTCTCTAGTCTAGAAGTCAAGGGAATAGACAAACAGTCCAGCCATGCACTTAAATAAATGACAGAAAATTAACCATTTTTATTGTTGATTATATTTTAATTTTATTTTAACATTATTGCCATTGAATAAGAAAATACTGTACAGAAATGGATTGTTATGACACACAACTCAAGAAAATTATTTATAAGTAACAATCAATGCAAATATGCAAAACTCAATGCAAATCTTATATCTTTTTAACTATATTTATATCCATAATTAAGGGTAAAATAGAATTACATAAATGAGTGTGTTTGCTCTCCCAAGTTGGGCAATGGTTGAGCCATTATAGCTTTAATAATCAAGATGCTTAAACAAAGCAATGTTTTGATGGATTTACACGGTTCAGGAAAACAAAACCAAATAGAGTAGGAAGTTTTCAGTCTATTTACAATAAACTATGATGCTATTGCTTTCGTTATGAGTATGAAAATTAATCTAGATGTAACACTCACTAGTCCTGAGGAAGTGCATCAAAATTACATGAAATCAAAGGAAAAAAATTCTCATGTGAGCTGTTCTATAAAATGTGATTCAACCAGGTCTTACAGGAACTGCTAAACTCTGATATGATGTTAAGCCCATGTAGCCCATATTTACATTGCTATATTGAGGCCCAGTTAACCATGTCTCCAAACATCAGATTTCTTTACAAGGAGGGGAAAATATGTCTGAAACTCATCCCTTTTATCTCCATCTGGTTACAAATGGAAATATCCAAGAATGTTTTTCCTTTGAATCCAAGAAACTACCCCTGATGAAAAGTATGCAGCTTGTAATGAATAAAGAGTAATGTACAGCAATGGCTGGGGGTCTCTCAGATTGAAAGATTACTCAACAGTCCCCATCAACCTCCATCTGGTTTGGTTTATTCCAGTCGCTGGTACTGCGGGCTCCTCTGGAGTTGACCTTTGCTGGGGTCTGATGCTTATGAGGAACTTTCAGATAGATTAACTTGAGCTCAGCATGTTGGGCTTTTTTGAAGGGAGATATGATCTAGTCTTGCATTATATGGGGCAGATTTTTCATATTCCTATGCATAGTATTACTGTTTCTCCCTTATTCTCACTTATGTTTTATTGAAGAATTAAGTATTGTTTAAGTATTGTTTATGTTTCTCATAAAACCCCTTAGAAAAAAGCAAACAAATGACAATTGTTGGCATATACTAAAAGTATAGTATATAAATCTGAAAAATGGTTAAATTGTTTTTAAAAAGTATCCATTTTCTATCCATTTAATCTCATTGCAGTCCTAGGTAAAACAGCATAATAATGAAATTATGCTTTATTTTGGTGTGAAACTGTATGATGTATTTTGTATAGCAAGAACCATATTAATCTTCCAGCTAAACAAGGAAGTCATTTACACACCACTGGCCTTGCGTGACAATATAGGTCATATACAATCTTTTTTTTTTTTGCTTAAGTTGTCCTCAAAGATCAACACATATCATTGCACAGCATATGGAAAAATCTGCAAGAAGTCTGTAAACAGTAGATATATGAGTACGATACATACTGAGCAGATAAGACCTATGTCTTTGTCTGTTTGTCTTTTCAAAAGCAGGGCACTGCTACTGCAGTGTGTAAATCTGTGCTGGGCTCCATAGGGCCTGGTTGGGACCGCTGGTCTGGAATGTGTGCTGAGTAAATGATTTGATAAATGCTGCAGATGGGTTTGTTACCTTAGATACAATTATGGGCTTTCTTGTGTAGACAAGCTCAACAGTCCCCAAAAATATCTTTATTAAAAACACATGACGCTGTTCAAAATCATATTTTTTTATTTTTTTATATGGAATGTTATTGTTAGTGTAGTGTTAGTGTATTTGAAAAATTAAACAACAACATTAAAAATAATAGTAAAACAATAAATTATTAATATTTTTATTAATTAATGTATTACTTTACAAATACATACAAATACATATCTATACCTTCTAAAAGGTTTAAAGATACAATGACAGCTTTTAGAGAAGCAAGTATAGCTTGCTATGGAGAATCGTTTGTGGTTCTCCTGTTTAATCTGTGCTGACAAATTGCTTTTTGTCAGAAGTCTAGAATATGCCTCTAAATACTTCAAAATGTGTTTAACTTTAGATTGTAAACAGATAACAGCATTTTTGTGGTTCACAGAATGTAAATGATGTCTTTGTGTGACACTACTGTATATACAGTCTGAAAGTTTACTTTATTTAGCAGTGTTCAATAGCAACAGGCATGATGAAGCAAAATGACCACAGATGACCTACTGTTGGTTTAAAAATACTTTTTTTTCCAACATTGTCAAGTAAAAGGAAAGAGAATCATGGGTATCGGTCAAGCTCATTTTAGCTCTGTGCATAGGCTGCATATGTTGGTCCAAACCAGAAGGCTACAAATACATCTCTTTCCTGGATGTGTCTGGGCCAGAAGCCCCAGTGAACTCTACGACCGAGGCCATATTCTTCCAGGTTTGATTTACCTGCCATTTGGAGCTTTATTATAAACAGAACCATTGTGCTAAATTTACCTTTAAGCTGTTAATGTTCTATTGAAATAACAAGTTCAAGTAACAGTATAAACAGAGTATGAATGAAGGTTCTGGGATAAGTGTGGTCAGAAAAGCATGTGTCCTTTTTCAAATTTTATTTTTCTGCCAATGAGGTTCTGCAGTCAAAAAATGTAAATCCAAACCATCTATTTATGGCTGTGTGAAGCTACCAAAAAGAGCTGATTCAGTAAACAGAGGCTGGTGTTTGTTCTGCTCAATTACAAACAGACATGTGGAAGGATCTAGAATTAACTGATGCAAAGTCATTGTTTGGGCCCGGGAATGAAACTGACATGTGAGTACATTGTGACTTAACAGATGACACTAAACTTTCCAACCGGGGAGGACCAATATTACTCAATTAACAAAAAGTTTTTAAAACTCGCTTAGGGTGGCCTTACGTAAGTGTTTAATGTTTGGCCTAATAGTTCGGTCTGTCTTTGTTACAGATTTCATGGAATGATTTGGGCAGTGTTACAGAGTCATATCATTCACATATTTGATGTTTAACATACACTGCAGTTAAAATGCCTCAGCCCTCCACAACCTTTCAAATCTACCCAGATTCCACCCCGAGATTAAAGGACAACTTCTTGACTTGGTATTTTAGTATGAAATACTAAGAATCCCCACCCCACACAGCTCATTAACATCTATAGAGTTCATACGGTCACATTGCCATTGTGTGTTGTTAATCACCATCTTGAACGTCCCTGTATTTAATCTGTTTAAAGAACATGACTAACTCCACAAACAGTTCTTTGCTCTAATTGTAACTGTAGTCTAAATGAATTGCACATGTATTTTAGATGCTATCAGACCAATGTTGAGTGGGGGGAGTTGTTTTAAAGATAATGCAGTTGTATCTGTCTGTACTTTAAGGTATGTGTGTCTGAGTTGGAT
>JAZGTJ010020745.1:0-10235 GCA_036877575.1 Botia almorhae
ATGCAGCATAAACATGCATTTGTATGTCTGTGATGCAGCCTCTGAAGCGAGACGACTGAACAAAACGAAATAACGTTATGACATTTCGTTTCGTCTCGTTTTCGTCAACGAAAATGAAGAAACATTTTAGCATAGTTTTTATTTTGTAAACCACATTTAGTCTCGTTTTTATTCGTCAACAATATTGCATCATACATTTAATTATAGTCATCGTCACATGGCCAGCATTTACGTTTCGTCTCGTCTCGTTTTCGTCAGGTGATAAAGTTTCGTTGAGACGATATTTAGTCATAATTTTCGTTGACGAAAGCAACTCTATTTACATGTACAGAAAATGAATCCCAAATTGCATTACCATGAGCGCAGTGATAAACAGTTGCTCCAAGATGGTGAATAAAGCCAAAGAAACATTGATAAAATACTTAAATTACATAAAATGATAAAATATTGGTAAAAATACTTGTCTAATTTAAAATGGACTGTTTTACACAAACTGTTTGTTTAATGTTTTAGTATTTTATAAAGCTAATGTTTATTGTTAGCTAAGCACAATGCTAATCTCAAACTGTTGGAATCGAGCCTACTATGAGGAGTGCAGTGCAGTGCAGTGTTATTGTTATTTTGCAGTGTTCCAAATCAGTCACTTATAAGTTTTCATCACAGTTAGGGTGCTGCCTTTGAAGATAGTAAACAGTAAAGCAGTCACTAAGATTTGGAATGGAGCCTGTTTGTGAGGCAGGAGCTTCAGGCGTGCACAGGAGGAAGTATTTTTTGCTGCTTGTCCTTCATTTTTGTTTATGTATATCTGTTCTGCTCTGAGAGCTGTTGTGGGTCTGCAGAAGTAGTTTGATCATCAGTGGAATGAAATTTGAATGGTTCTGTTATAAACTGAAGACCGTTAGGTTTATTCTGAGCACTTTAAAAAGGTGAGATGTCATTCTGTGCCATTAACTGTTTCAAACAGCAACAAAATCATGAAGCCGCAAACCACCCATTGGTTGAACAAACACATAGCTTCACCTCAAACTGACGCTATTGGTTGAGCCATTGTTGTAATGTCTGCTCAAAGCACACTCAAAAAAATTGCACTTATGCTGATGGGGTAGAAATAACTCTATTTTATTTGGTATTTTATTTTTTTTACATTTTCTCTTTTTAAAATCTAATACTTGGATGTGTTTATACACTGCAAAATTTCAGTATAAATATGTTAGAAATATTGAAAAGGCAACTAAAGCAATTTGTTTAACATATTTAAAAAAATAAAGAACATTACATTTTGAAATCTTGTTTGTTGCACATTTATTCTTTGTACAAAAAGATTATTAATTTATTATTTTGAGCTATTGATTCATTATCTTTTAATAAAAAAAAACTCAGACCTCTAAATTCATTTACATTGTCCCAGTTGGTATTTTAAAGATGAGAAATGTTTCAAAAAGATCATGATTTTAATGAGTAGATTTTATTTTTGATCTAATTAAAACATTGTTACTTGATTAAAGCAGAAACGGTTTTACATGGTAATAACTGCTAATCAGCCAGTCAACACAAAGCTCTGCAGACAGCACCAGAATTGTGACAGCCGTCATAAACACTTTGGGGAACTTTGTGTGTTTCCTAAATATTTTGTCTATTTCTATAATGTGTTCAGCTACCAATAAGACCTTAGTACAGTCTAAAGCTGTTAGCGATGTTTAACACATTTTACTGTTCCACTTTGCTGATCTCCCAAAATCAGCACAGAAAAAGATTTTGCATGGAGCTGTTGATCAGAAACGAAAATAAAGTTTGCTACAAGTCGCTGTTATCCCATAGAATACAAAATGCTTTACAAGCCACAGCCATAATATGATTTTGTGTGTATATGTCCCCCTGCAGCCTGAGCGGTCTTGTAGTTCCCCCACAGCACATGGAGGATGGCGTGCTGGAGGCTGTACTTTTCTCCATGGGTCGCACAATGAGTCAAGAGGAGGTCAGGCAGCTGATGCAGCGCACTGTACAGCAAGTAGCGGGAACTCTGAGTCTTGATTTGGACCGGGCCGAGCACCTGCTAATACACTGCAAGTGGAATGTGGACACGTTGATCCAGCGTTACACAGACGACCCAGACTCCCTGTTTCTGGCTGCTGGCCTTAAGATACGAAACCCCCAACCAGCCCCTGGTCCTGTGACCCAATGTCCTGTGTGCTTTTCCCAGACCAAAGAGAGTGACCCCCCTCCTGTGTTGTGCTGTATGCATTACTGCTGCAGGGTGAGTGTGGGGATGAAGTGTTCTCTAAGTATCAAGAGTTTTATACATTAAAGAGCCTTTTTATGCAAGTTTTTTATGCAAGTTTGTTTCCTGTCAAAACAATTTATGACAAGTTGAAGGCATGTGATATTAAGGGGAGGGACATTTTAATCCAGAAAAGCATTTTATTGGACAAGCATTTGGGTTTGCCCACGAGTGCAAGATGAGTCATATTTTTGGCAGAAAGAGAGAAAACAGCTCATTTAAATGTGTGTATCTGCTAAGTAAACTTTATTATCATTATTATCAATGATAATAAACACAAAATGTACAATGTTTGAATTCATGCTTTTTTTAAATAGTAAGAAATAAGGGCTATGCATGTATTTCTGAAGTCAGTATTAAGTAATTTTGTTTTTGTAACTTGGTTTTGTAGCATGGCATGTTACACGTAATATAATGTAATTTAAAATGGCTGTTTTACCGAACTTTCTCTTTTCCCATCAGTCATGCTGGCAGGAGTACCTTACTGCTCGAATTGAACAGAATCTGGTGATGAACTGTGACTGTCCAATCACAGACTGCCGGGCGCAGCCCACCTCCAAGTTCTTTCACAACATTCTTACTGATAAAGACACCATTGCTAAAGTATGTGCATGGCCAGCACATACACAAACACTGAATGAAGGGACCTACTTAAATAGAGAATTGTTTTGTGTGATGATCTGACCTCGGTTGTGGCTTTCTCCTGCAGTATGACAATGCCCTTCTGAGAGGCTTCGTGGAGTGCTGCTCCAACCTGACCTGGTGCACCAACCCTCAGGGCTGCGACCAGATCCTGTGCAAGGAGAACATAGGCAGCATGGGCACCTGTTCCAAGTGCTGCTGGTCTTCCTGTTTCAGCTGTAACTTCCCAGAGGTGATCTGATAAAACCTAATCAAAGCTCTTCATAAGCACATAACACATTTCCATGTGATTGATCCATCTGTTGGGTGGGTCTCAGGACATGTTGTTGGCCATATTTCACCTCACAATTAATTAAAGTAAAATGTTGTGTTGTAGGCCATTAAACATGGAAGTAAAACAATATTAATTTATATGTAATATTTTTATGGCCGTATTTGTAGTGCATTCTAATTCGTTCTGATTTTAATTTTATTTTTACTAAATTATAATACATGCTGATTTAAAATGTGTTGCAGTATTTTGTACAAGTTTATTTAGTATTACATATTATATTGTTTGTGCTTGACTGTAATAGTTATTACAGTATAAGCTACTTATCTGTAAAACCAGGCACACTACCCAGCCAGCTGCAGTCACATGTCTCAGTGGATGGATGATGGCGGTTATTATGAGGGAATGAGTATGGAAGCGCAAAGTAAACATCTTGCCAAGCTGATATCCAAACGCTGCCCCAGCTGCCAGGCCCAGATTGAGAAGAATGAGGGTTGTCTACAGTGAGTACACATAAACGTAACATGCCACTCAGTATTATTACATTATTTGAGAAAACATTATTTCTTTGTTGCTTTTTCCTTGTTTAATCCACACTGCTTCATGTCTTAGGCATAGTGATGCATTTAGTACTCCTTTCCTCTTAAAACCTCTAATGAAATGAATTGTGTTTTTTAAAACATTTCCAGTAAGCACATAAACAGCCAGTTTCTCAATTTGTTTCAAGAATTATGCAAAGAATCTTTGTCTCCTTGCAGCATGACGTGTGCCAAATGTAACCATGGATTTTGCTGGAGATGTCTGAAGCCATGGAAGCCAACACACAAAGATTACTACAACTGCTCAGCCATGGTAAAGATCTTTCAAACGAAGACGAAACGAAACGAAAACAAATTTGCCAGTTTTAAAAGCAGACTCTAATCTTGTTTGACAATGCTGCTTAATTTTACCTCACAAACAAAGGCATGGCAAATATATGGTGAATATTGGAAATATGGTTTAGAACTAACAGTAGTGTGGTAATATGTAATCACAGGTCAGCAAAGCTGCAAGGCAAGAGAAGAAATTTCAAGATTACAATGAGAGATGCACCTTTCATAACCAAGCCAAGGTTTGCGAAGCCATTCATCACTTTTTTTTCCTCTGTGAAATATGAATTTTGTGTTCAGCTATTTCTTAATTATTTGAAGAAAATAAGAAAATATATCTCCTCGTTGTTTTCTGCAGGACTTTGCTGTCAGTCTGGAGAACAAGGTGTCCTCTATCAATGAAGCGTTACAGATGAAGTCTTTGACGTTTGTGATTGATGCCTGCAAGATTCTTGCTCAAGCTCGGAAGGTGTGACTCAGGCGTCTTTACGTTGTCCATATTATAGTGCCTCAATATTTCCGGTTCTCATCCTTACCTGTGGATTTCTGTCATGTGTCCTGTAGGTTTTGGCCTACTCATGTGTATACAGCTATTACAACCAGGATACTGAGAAGATGGATGTGATGGAGCAGCAGACAGAAGCCCTGGACCTTCATACTAATGCTCTGCAGATCCTTCTCGGTTGGTATTAGGAAAAGCATAACCACCTCTGCATTCTGGAAGTACATCTCTTTATATTGTTATTGAGTTCTGATGGAGCTAAATTAACTCCTAAATGAGCATTGCTAATTTTATGTAACCGAATCAAAAAACGATGCAATATTTGACCAATGTAACTATTGACTGATGCATAATAAGTATAAAATGCAGCATGTGTGTACGTTTATTTGTATACGATTTTTGCAACTAATTATTGCAATATGCAATTATAGTTTCCGATTATTGCAAAATATAAATTGTGTATGGAGACTATATTGTCATTCACGGTGCTTTAGTGGTGGTCAGTCATTGAGAAAATCAATCCAGGACAGTCTAGATACTGTAATTTTGATTTCTCTTCAGAGGAGACACTGTTGCAGTGTACAGATCTCGCTTCCTGTGTGCGACTCCTAAAGCCAGAACATCTTAACACCGGGTTGGAGCTGATTCGCAGAATTCAGGAACGTCTTGTAGCCATACTTCAACACTCCACTCAGGTAAACTCACTCATACATAGAACGCACCTGGAAGATAAAACAGGTACCACAGATATGCAATAAAAGCACTTATATGTAGGGGTTATTGTCCTAACCATTTTCAAAAAATATCAGGACATTTTATTTGGTCACTTGGTTTTAATTTCTGTGAGTAGCTGCTTTTGAAATTTATTGGGTTGTGTAAGCTTATTAAAAACTTTTAGAGCAACAAATTTGATTCCATCTAAAATAATCCTACTGGCAGGACTTTTGTGTCGGATATCAGGCCAAGGCTGGACCAGACCAGGAGACTGCACAGGCTTCTAATCTGACTAACCACACAGATACCAACAAAGAGTGAGCCATCACATATTCACAGAGAAACATAACTCACACTTGCTCATTTTACAAGAGTTCAAGCCTCTTGATTTATTTTAGGTCCAAATCAGACGTGGGCTCTGAGTCGGGAGACAACAACAATAATGCCTGCAAGGGCCCCGGCAATGAAGCGGAGGAGGATGATGAGTATGACGATGAGTACGTTCCAGAATGGCATGAAGATTATGATGAGGAAGACATTGATGATGAAGACTTCTTCTCGGACGATGATGAATCTGAAAATCTGGAGAGGGACTTCAGTCCTTTTGACTAATATACTATCCGAATGATAAACAATGCTTAGAGAATGTCTGCGATTATAAAAGTAGACACTACGAAAACCACATACCAGAATGAAAAAGTTGCTATCTGTTACAGGAAATCCACTGTAACATGCTCTTTGCTTTGCACCTAGCTCCAACTTTCAGCCTTATCATAAATTTATTGTTACACTAAGTTATAATAATCTTTATTTAGGTTTATGATACAGATACAGTTTCTTTCCTACAAAATTGTAATGTGGTTCATGGCTGATGAGGGTACTTTAAGTTCAATGAAGGATATTAAACAGAGGTAAGAATATTTTTTGAAACTGTTCATAGTTTTGTTATAAACATTGTTTTTGGTTGGAAAAGAAAAAGAAGAGATGTGTAAAAATTTGGAGAGCATTTTTTTAAAAATCTGATCAAAGCAAGTCATTGGCATTGTGTATTATTTAAATTATATTCCAAAAGTGCTAGCCTTTATTCAGTTTTAAATTCATTTAAATGCCTTCATATACAGTATTTCTCTTTGATAGACTGATTCAGTAGTAAGCATTGAAAATGTTCACAAAGGTTTGATAAAAAGAAAAAGTCAGTATTTGGGATAAGGGCTGCATGACAAATGGCTAGTCCCTCTCAGACAGTCCATGACAGTCACGATGCCATTTATTTACCTGCTGGTTGTGCCAGGCACCAGAACCTACAGACTCACAAATGTAACATTAGCCTGCCTTATTAAGATGCAATGGCAATAAATATTTAAAAATATCATAGCTCCTTGCTTTATTTGCTAAGCAAACCATACCTTAATTGTTTAATTTTTTTTAAAGCTTTTCTTTGGACATGTTTATGTTCACTTATAGGGATGGAGATACAAAATAGCTTTCCAGAGTCCAGTTTTGATCTGATACGCCTATATGTTCATATACTGTCCACCTTCAGAAATGTTTTCTGTTCATCTTAATGAAGTTACTCAACTTCAGCTCACAAAATAAATGCTTTTCTTCAGATGTGTGTCCTGTGACTTTACAAAATAATCCTGAATGCATTACAGTGACTATCTTTTCTTTGTTTGAATTTTCTGATGCTAATGTATCTGATAATAATGACAATTATACTCCACACCAAGATTCATCTGATTGGTCTATTCTGTGCTGCTATTCAAAAGCTGAACCAATAAAGGTATTGTGAGACAATATTTAATCTATATAAAAAAATGAAAATTGCCCACTCACGACAGTTTCAAATTAATCCTGCAATTTCAATTCAGCATTCTCAATTCAGTTATATTTCTAGGCAGCATAGCAACGGGTCAAAGTTGGTTAGCAGGCCTCTACTGGTGGATGCTGTAATTACACATTTTGCACCTAAAAAGTTACTGTGGATAGGCGAAGTTAACCATCGATGTTACATGGACGATGTTAGTAATTTATATACTTCTATATACATTTTTACTTTCTACTTGTGCACATGCATTTACCAAACAATTACAATAAATAATTTGTGAATTTTCATAAAAAGTGCATAAATATAGCTGAACTAATTAATGCTAATGTGAATTCAAATTCATTATGAATTTATATAATCCAGACTACTAACAATACATGAGACCCTTTAGAATGGTATACCACAGTACAAGCATATTATTACTGCTATAAATATATAAGCACAGAACATAGAAGATATACAGTAATTGGCATACAGTAATGTCAAAATAAAGACAGATTAGCTTTGCAACCAATTTATTTAAAAATTTAACTGCAACTAGCAAGGCTCATGCAGAGTTAGGAAAAAAAGTTTGTTTTGTGTTTGGTTGGAATTTTTTACATTATTGAATTATTCTGTAAAAAATATATTATAAATGGGGATTATACATTAATTAAAAACTTTTTTTTCAAATTTACAATAAAATGTAAGTATAATTTAAATAAACGGTTAAATAAATAACTAACCTTGGTTTTATCAAGTCACTAGCCTAATAACATTACACTTATGAACTGGGTCTCAAAACAATGTGTTCATTAATCAAACATAAAATTGTTCTAAACAAAGATCTGGAAATAGTGATTCACACTTGTTCTTGTGTTTATTACACCTCAGATTATTGCAATGCCTTGTATGTTAGTCTATTTTTTTCATGTTTGTAATTAGTTTGGAATTAGTATGCTCCTTTAATATTCAGAATTTGTTGTTGTACTTTGCTTCTTATTTTTAAATGTTTTAAAAGTAAACTTAAACTTAAAACAATGTGAAAATTGCATGCATTGAATGTTCCAAAATCATATGGGTTTGAAATGATATGAGGGTGAATAAATCATGTCTGAGTTCATTATTGGAGTTACACTGAGAAAACGATCATTTGACGGATGTCTTGAATACAGTATGTGGTTATCATTTGTATGTAACATTCTTACAGATCAATGAATGCTATAGATTTTGTTAGGAAGCTAAGCATCTCATACTGCTAGCAGACCTGCCCATGGCCATATAATGCATAACTGTTTACATGTGTTCAAAGAGAACAAAGTTTTATTGTATTATCTCTGATGCACTCAATCAGCATGCTGTATGTTTTAGCATTATGCTAATATGATTTAGCAAAATGCTAGCATGTTTAAGCATGATTTAGCATAAAGCTAGCATGATATTACCATGTTTTAACATGATGCTAGCATGTTTTTGCACAATAGATATATTGAAATATGACTTATTTATGATGCTATGCAGTTGCTATGGTTCTCTAACTGGTTGTTAGGGTGTGGCTAGGTAGTTGCAAGGGCAATACCTACAGCCCACTGATAGCCTGATAACCTCGTTCAGCACTCTGTTTTACAAGCCACAAAGCCACATTCCCTAGCGCTTATAGGATACTATGTGTGAAACATGTTCCCAGGTTGCAGGTCTCCTTCAGTGTACAGTGAAGACAAACAACATTGCTCCCCGGTGGTTGAGAAAAGCTGTGCAGGACTTTATGAAAGCAGCAGGCCTGTAGCTGTGGGTCTTAGAGCTCTGGCCATGATCTTCTAGAGAGGAAAGGCTCTTGGTCCACAGGCAGAGAAACTGCTGCCACTCATACCTGGAGTACATATTTTGTGCAGTGCGGTATCCATCTGCTTTAGAATTGTTCAATGGGATTTTAGCTTCACACTTGCAAAGTACAAAAATCGTACAAAGACTGTCTCATACCATTATATACTGCACTATTGAAGGGACAGCCATTTAGTAGTGGTGTCTGAAACCACAGTGCACATTATTGGTATCATTAATAATATGATGCACCGTAATAATGAGTGGATGTATACAAAATGACATTCTTCCTTACATGAAGTAGTGCATAAAGAATTGTATGGGGAGCAGTTTCGGACCCGACTAAAGTGTCCAAATGGTAATGGTTTATGACCATAGTTCAGCTGTTTCCAAAGCAGTCGCGCAATCTGATGCATTAATATTAACTGATGTTTTTAATGTTTTGTTTCCAACTCCAGTGTTTCATAATGTTTATGCACTACTGCCAGACTTATCATTCATGTGCTTTGACATTTGACATTGGTTTGATGTTGTATTTTGGTTTGCATCCATTGTGTAATAAACAAATGAAGTTTTATTAACTAAGTTCGGGAGGAGCACGGTCATGTAATCCAACCAATCAGCACGCAACAACGCATATGTATAGCCGTCCCTCACCTCCGTCACATGACAGTCTCGCAGCATCCCTCCGCCACCCCATCACCTCACTCTACCTCAGTCAAGGACAGGGGGAGTACTCTGGGTTTGGGCCAAATTTCGAGCTCGGAATCTTCCCCCCGGACAGCACGCCAAATACGCATCAGTGATCATTTGCGATTGCATGTTAGTGCGAACTCGTGAAATGGTATATAAATGGATGTATACAGTTTTTGTAATATACACCTACTTATACAATTAATTAATCCTATATGCTGTTGGTTGTTCATTAGTATTGAACTGACAGGAGTGTTGTATAGAAATTAAATGGAAAGTGTTGAGTATATTTGTTTCTTTAAAGTCAGCTAGTAGCAGCAGAGCCGTGCACAGACCTTTTAAGGGGCATGTGCTGAAACTAAAAAAAGGGCACCCCCCCAACCCCTCCACCACCAAAAAAAATAACACAATAATATTCTTATATTATATTTAATTAGTATTAATAACTTTTATACAGATAATATATACATATAGAGGGTATCTTTAAAACTAATTACAACAACACTCTTCTGTGAGCCATGTGTTTGAAGATGTTTATGACCTCACTGTGATCCACTGGGATGTCCCTCTCAATGGCTATAAGGAGAAGGTCGGAGAGTCTCTCCTCTGAGCAGAGACTTCGGAGTTGGTTCTTAATT
>JAZGTJ010020746.1:0-10235 GCA_036877575.1 Botia almorhae
TTCCTGCTGAGATAATCTTGTCATCAGGTCTTGAGAATAATTACAACATCTGTTCTTTATCT
This sequence comes from Botia almorhae, assembly GCA_036877575.1. Taxonomy (NCBI): domain Eukaryota; kingdom Metazoa; phylum Chordata; class Actinopteri; order Cypriniformes; family Botiidae; genus Botia; species Botia almorhae. The sequence continues at coordinate 63 of JAZGTJ010020746.1, forward strand.
GCTCTCACACAGCTGTGCTTTCTTAACCAAAACCTGGCTATCGGAGAAAGTGACAAGCTTTCAAAGATGATTCCAAACCCGCTGAGTCAAACAAAATAACCTACCCTGAACCCCCCCATCAGACAGGTCACATACTGTACTGCAGTCTAACTCAGCCTGACCTGTGACCATCAGCACAGAGTCTGGACCACATTGTAGCATCTTCTGGCTAAGAAATGCTACAACAGCTTGACCAAATAGCTGTTTTTACACGGCACTCATTAGAAACATAAAACCAGCATTTATGCATGTTATGCAGTGGGTATCTAACTATGAAGCATACGTGACTTCAGAAAGAATTAAATTATGAAATTATAAACAGCAAATATGCACAAAAGGTTTACAATAATTTCACCATGAGAAGGAAATAATCTGAAATATGAGATAATATGAAGATAATATGAGATAACAAGGAAATGTAGACCGTTTCATTGAAAAGGCAATCACATATAAACTCAACTAAACTCTAAAAGTTACAGGAAAGGAGTAGCTGAGAGATGCTCTGTTTTGTCTTCTGCAGATGATCTCAGGTCCACTGTGAAATTAGGTCTCAGTGTGAACTCCAGTGTAGCATGACACAGAACAGGGAAATCAATGCAAGCCCTTCAGTAAATTTAAAAGGAAACAGGAAGTTTTCCAAGAATCTGTGAACAAACACGTTTAGTGAAAAAGCTTTTAGTATCTAACAAAAAAACCATGAAGGCAAGTGGGCCCAGATTACTCTCTAGCGCACCACCAAAGAACAGAAAACGTAATACATTTTTAAAAGCCTCGACTTATTAAAGACTGTAATAGGCGAATGTTTTGGGAAATGACTTTTTAAATAATGTTTATTATAATGGACGGCCATGTAAATGGCCCCAGCTCATACTGCTCAGGCTTACAAAACTGTGACCCAAAATAAATGGGCACAACAAAGAGCTCTAAAGAACCTGGAGAGCTTCCATTAGCATCTCCATTCATCTGAACGCCTGCTGCTGGGCTGCTGTAAGACATGAGCGGACGGCTGTCATCTGTACACACGAGCTCTCAGTTCAACTGAGCCCTAATGCCACCCTAGCTAACAAGGAGCGTTCTCAGAACGTTGGCTAATGTTCTCAAAAAGATGTCTTTTTCAAATTGATCCCAAAAACATTCTTGCAGTAATGTTAGTAGAACGTTTTTAACGTTATATACTAAATCAAAAATGTTATTCTTAAGTAGTTGGTGGAATGTTTTTTTTTACAGAATATAAACATTACAGAATATAAAAATGCTTAAATAACGTACTTAAAACAAAGCACTAATGTTAATACAACGTTTGAAACGGAATGTTTCAAACATTCAAAACAACATTTTTACTGTTTTTGTTACAGCCTGGAACTGTTTGCTGGGAGACTAGTAACAATAACTGTAACTAACAGTAACTAACAATGTTTAAAACAGATCGTGCTGTGATACTGATGGAGCATCAACTGTAATATGAAATATTTGCGATTTATATGCTGATTGTGAAAGAATTAAACATTCAGTCAGTTATATGGATGCTTCTGAATGAGAAACAGGCTCATTGCCTGCAGGTCTAACTGTCAGAACTAAAGAGCCAAACCACAGACCACCTGAGAAGAACAGAACAGGAACGCAACACTTGATCTTGTCTGGAGTTTAAGAGCACACGGGAAACCAGAATGAGATGTTCTAAGATCTACAGTGTGATCAACAGACAGATGCTGTTCTTCAAACACATGAGATACAACCGAAATCTCCTGAAGACCAGCAGAACTGATGCATGAACCTCAGTCAGATGTTTTGAACCAAGGCCGGATGGTTTTCTTAAATCTGGAAGCAAGCAGCATCACTCAAGAACATGAGAACCCATGAAGATTCAACATGTGTGTTTGCTCCTCCACAGATAGAGAAGAATGTGGCAGCTTGTGTCGTCTTTTTATAATCGCATGATCTACTGTGTGCGTATTAATAAAAATAATATTTACAAACCTTGATCTTCTATTTTACGTTCAATCTTTAACGGTTCTGTAATACAAGACAAATAGAAATAATCAATAATGTATTTTATTTAACGAGTGAAGAGACTGAAAATCATGCAAGTCATTTGTCTCGTTCATCCAGCAGATACTCGAAAACAGATGCTGTTCAGATCCACTTCGAATTGAAACAAAATACCAACACATTCATCAAACTGAGAAAAGTCTCAAGACCTGCCGGAAAACACAAGCTGAGCAGCGTCCATTAAAACCCAATATCCTGCAAACGTTTCACCAGTTAGTCCCTCTAATAGTACACAATTTAACCAGATTACCTTACTGTAAACTAGGTGACTAACCCCTCTGTAACCTGTTGTTAAAACCTGACTCAAGGGCAAAAATAGTTATAGCTCTCCATTTAATCGTATTACTGTCTATTAAAAACAATTAAAACAATTAACAATTATCAAAAAATGTCTTCTTTCCTATGAGCAACAGTCAGGTTTAAATATGCACATACACAAGTAACATTTCAGAGTTATGGGAGAGATAAAAAAAAATTACAAATTTTAACAATCTGTTAAACTGTTACGATTCCAGTCAGCGCCTCACATAAATGATCATATGGTGCGGAATAAAATGTACATGTTTGTAATTCAATGCTTCTTTAATTGTGCTTTTTCATCTTCCTGGAGTCTGTGGTTAGTGTCTGCTCTTAATACGATTGTAAAAAGCAGCTTTCAACATTTTTATTCTTTCATATTCCATGAAAGACAGTCATGTTGGTTTGGAACAACATGAGGGTGAAGCAATGATGACAGATTTTGGGTGAACAAACCATTAACCACTTCAGCAGCGCAGCTGTCACTTTAAACGAGACCCATATCAGCCCCTCAATGAGCTCATCACATGACATCATCATGTCCACGAGCACCCTCACGAACAGCAACATAATCGTGAAACTCTGGCCTTTAAAAGTTAAATACAAAAACACACCTGGAACGTTTTCCTCACCAACACGGTCGTGTGGCACTATTGTGACTGTTTTCTCATTTATTTTCCAATTATTCACAAGAGTAGAGACCAAACAGAGCGAAAGATTAGCCGTTCTTTGTGAGAAGACGACAGAAGCGAAGGAATAATTCTACCTTTTACCACCAAACCACCAAAAGCCAACAGAAAAACTAATCAAATCATCACTCGCTAGGGGAAAGAAACCCGGCCGGGCACTGCCGTTTTCACACGCTCACTTAATGCTTTGTGTTCTCGTTAGATAGAAAAACAGAGACGAAAACTGCAGGGAACAAAGGAGAAAAAAACAACCGGCGCAGGTTTCTGTACCGTTACCAAGTGTGTCAGAAACACGGAGCTCAGCGTCGCATCTCTGCCAGGTTTCAATGAGAAGCAAACACGCTGCTGGACGGGTCTGCTTCTATTTACACGCGGCCCTGATTCAAGCACTGAGGTAAGAGAGAGAGAGAGCTGGAGATCGGCCCTTTCACAAAGAAGACAAACGAGAAGAAAAGAGGGGGAGACAGTAACAGCTCAAATTATTTTCCAGGCTTTGGTGGACTAACTGCAGATTCAGCTGCAGTCCGTCCTGTCAAGGACAAAGCTCGGCTTTCTCATACTCCTCAGGAGAAACCAGGTCATGCCTCATTCCAGAGTGTCTCCACTTTGCACAGGAATGAGGTCCTCATTATCATCTTACACATCTGCTTGTCCTCTCGGCTGATAATTGGAAGATTGATTTGTAATGCAGAGTCTCTATTAAAGACTTCCATCTGCCATGCTTCATGTGTAATGCTTTAAATCATGTGTCTTATTAAGGAGAAGTGTGCTATTCCTTTCCTAAACAATCAGACTTACGGTTTTCACCTGGCAAGCAATAAAACAATCGCTTAAACTTAGATTGATGGAGGATGTTGAGCAATACTGTACTTACAAAACAGAATATCGCAGAGATTTGGGGTTGGCTTACTTGACTGGGCCTGTATCCGGTAACCTAGCAGACAATTAAAATACCATGGCAACATGCTAAAAAAATACTTAGCAACTGCAGAACAACTCCCGAGCAACCACATAGCAATGCGCTAAAGCTACTCGGAACCCTTTACAGCCCACCGAGCAACACCCTGGCAACCACCCAGAACACTTGGACTGCATTTCTTCATAATGTGTAAAAGTTTACAATACAGTTTAGACCTGTACTTCTGATCTCCTGTGTCAGTGTGTGACGACACATCTGCTCCGACACTAATGTAAAACATCACACGCATTCGTTCTTTGAATGAAAACCCAAGACTTGCACAAAAGCTGAAATTACGTACGGCAAATCGATTACATGTTTATGGTTTAATATCCCTCTCACTGGACAGAACCGATAATGTTAAAAAAGTAACATGGCCAAACTGCGGTTCTGGCCCAACGGCGGGTTTAAGGGCCATAAAAACAGCCTTCAGTGACAAGTTCTGAAGTTAGTATCTAATTTCTGAATCGGTTACAGGAATATATCTCCCAGCACTGGTGTGATGGGAAAACTGATGACTTGAAATACAATAATCCCTGCAAACATTTACCAGCTGATGTAATGACATCCCATGGCAAAACAGAAACTCCGGCCAGTTTGTAAGCTTTAGCTAATAAGAGGGTTACACCCTTGGACGGTTGAAGGATGGTGTGCTAGGATGGTCCCAGCCAACAGTGAACGTTCTTAGAAAGTTGGCTAACGTTCTATAAAAGTTCTCTCAAAGTTCCCTCAAAATTATCACAAATCATTCTTGCAGTAACGTTAGTAGAACTTTGTGTTATGTTATATATCATATTTATCAAAAATATATTTTTGATAAACACTATCAGTAGTTAGTAGAATGTTTTAATGTTACAGAATTAAAAATGTTTCAATAACGTTCTTATGGATGTTTTGAACGTTCCTAGAACTTTTCAAATAACATTTGTTACTAATGGGAATGTTAGGGAAACGTTCTTACAGCCTAAAATTGGTAGTTGGGGTTTACTTCAATTGTAGGTGTGAATTGCTCCTCAACGATTTATTCGAGGTTCTATGTTTCTTGCAGGAGAACATCCAAACACATCTTGTCATTCTGCCGGTGACCCTTGAGCAGTTGTGAGGTGCCATCGCTGGGCGAGCACATGGTGTCCTCATGGCTGGCACTGAGGAGCACACAGACTGGAATGAAGAAGTCAGAGCAATTCCTGAAAACTGAGGTCAGCCCCATCAGAAAGTAGGTTACCCTCCACTAACAGTAAAAAGACAAAAGTACAGATTCCTAAACTCTAAAGGGGGTCATGCACAGGAATGAGATCACACTGAAAACAGCCCAGGCGTTCGTTCATGTTGAAGCTTGTAACTGTTGCCCCATTTGACCTGGTCCATACAAACAGTGTCATCTGTGTTTGGGTCAACGCTCATAATGTGTTTCTGTGTGTGTGTGTGTATCAGAAGCTCGGGTTATATGAACGTTATTCACACGGTTTTAAAAACGTTCAACTAACTACTTAGAAAAACGTTCTACTTACATTACTGCAAGAACTTTTTTTTTACTTTAAGAGAATGTTAGCCAAAGTTCTGAAAACGTTCCCTGTTGGATTTCAGTAGCTGGTGTTCAGGGGAGCCGGTCACCAGAAACCTGCTCAGCTGTGACAGAACCGAGAAGAACAGAAGTCTCAGTTCAGTCATTCAGGCCTGAGTGTGTCCAGAGGTCACAGTGTGTTACTGCCATGCTAGTGCAACTGTGAGAAAACATGGACCCGGTTTCAGTTCTGTTGTGTTGTATTTAAATCAATGACATATTTTCTGCAAGCGTTCAGTCTGTGCATCGCTAAGTACAGAAAATACATCAGGCTTATAGAATAAATACACATCAAGTTCAACAGGTAAACAGACCAAACGCCCAATGAAACCAAAATACCTACAAATGTTCTCCAAACGTTCTCTTAAAGTTCTCAAAAACATGTTTGCAATACTGTTAGTGGAACTTTTTAACATTATATATCAAATATCAAAAACATTATAATGAAGTGATTAGCAAAACATTTTAAAATTTAAAGTACAGTTTTAAAAAGTTCAAATAAGAATAAACACAGCAACGTTAATACAACATTTAAGAAAAGCTTTGAACATTCCTAGAACCCATATGGCCACATTAACACGTGTCATCGAGTGGTTGTGAATGCGGGCGTGTGTCTCAATCACATTTCTTTTTATCTGCGAGAACATCAGCAGCTCTCGACAGCACACCCTCTCAAACCACTGACCTGCAATAACGCTTCAAACTCCCTTCAGAGTCAGATCATAAACTGAGAGGTTGTTTCGGGGTCGGCTCCTTTTATTTCGGACAAACACCCGCCATCCCTGTGTGACGATCTCAGCACTCGCTCTGGGTAACAGGATACGTTAATCAAATACACCGATTCGAAAGGTTCTCATACACGCATGCAAATGTCTCCAGATATTTGGCAGATGAAATTGGCCAATCAGGAGAGCCGCTGGACGTCACCGCACAGATGTTTACATTTAAAAGTCATTTAGTGGCAGATTTACTCATCTGAAACGTCTGCGGTAAACCATATCACACGGAATAAGAATCAAAATGATCTTTTTATGAGTGGTGTTGGGAATCGGGTCAAATCAGTGTCGCTTTTTTAACATAACGGAAAGGGCGATTTACGTAAGGGCTGCACAATGTATCAAAAAGATTGTAATACTGCAAACGTGCATATCACAATATGCATATTGCATATACATTAAAGTGCGAAGGTATCGCATGCTGCATATCGCATTATTCTTCTCGCATCCCTCATTTTCATGACGCTGGGTTCCGTTACTTTGTTTGGGGTTCCAAATACAAATCGTTGATGATCAGAAGATTCACATTTGGAAAAAACTGACATGAAGATATTTAAAGCTTTAATGCTTGATATCAAAGCCAAAGACACCGAATGAACCTGCGTGTTAAGCCAGGACCCAGAACTCCCCCTCCGATGCCTGTAATTAACGCCCAAATCCATCGGTCCGGTTCCTTTCAGACGCTTTCATCTGCCCGAGTTTTGGATCGATGAGGGCTGCTGTGCTCCTTTGGGCCTCTGTTTGCTTTTTTTATCCTGAATCCTGTTTGACAAACGCGTTTGGATGTCCTGCCTTTAAATGATCCCACATCTGCTAAATGTATTAAGCGTATGACAGATTAAAATCATTCTGTTGTGTGAGCCAGTCACGGCCATCTGGGAATACAGTTTATTTACTGATTCATTTGAACATCATATAACGCGACGCGCCAGTTCTGTCCAAACTGCTCATCTGGTGACTAATAAATACTGAATTAAATAAAAACCTTGTAAACTGCCTGAGAAAGAGAGAAGAGAGATATTTCACAATCTCGGGTTAAGAGTTGTTTAAAGGAACAGTTTATCATCAAAATGTAAAACTCTGTCACTCTAATGTTGTCTCAAAGTCTTGCAGGACCTCAGAAACAGCTACATATGTATATATACATGTATGTGTGTATGTATGGCGTTCATTTTTGGGTTAACGGTCCCTTCAATTTGACAACATGTCATTTCAGTGTTTTTGATGCTTCATATCGACAATCCAAAAATAACTCCAGATAAACATCAAATCTGAACACACACATCAGATGTCTGTGTCATGTTAGTTAGTTCTCAGCAAACCTTCATTCTTCTCAGAAACCCCTACAGAGGTCCGTCTAGACGAATCGCAGTTTGGGATGGAAAAACTGTGCTGTGCCTTCATAATTCACCAAATGAACGATATGTTGTGTCTGAGCTCAGCCAGACATCGCCCTCTCCAGCTCTCGAAACATCGAGTGTTGACGGAGTTTGTCTTTGTGTCTAAACGAACAATTCCTCCATACATGCGGCAGTGTATGAATCAGAGGAACCGTTCCTGTGCTCCAGAACATCTATATTCAGACAAACACTTCAGTGGAACTAATGACTCCAAGCAGCCAAACTCATCGTCTGTCTTCTGGTGCAGTAAAATACAATGAATCAAATAAAGCTGCTGACAGTTTTACTTCTTGTGTTGCCTCAAAATGTAGTTTGGTGTCAGTGCAAAACTAAACACATAAATACAATCACATGGATTTGTAATTAAAGGTTATTAAACGTTTTCCAACGAGATCTTAACATCTCGATAAATCTTTATCTGTTGCTCCACAAACAAACTGTCAACACAACCTCCACACAACAGAGATATTTATATGTAATTATATAAAGACATATAATGTTAGACAAACATACTACTAATGTTATTGCTTTTTTGCTAACGTTGTGAGAACTTTGAGAGAACTTTGAGAGAACGATAATCGCCCTCAAACATCAGCCACGAAGCTTCTCTCCACATCTCCAATCCTTCCAGCTTTGTTTCATGGAGCATCTCGTTTTCCTAAAGTTCTCTCACACGCGTTAGCGCTCTCTGTCTGAGCTCCACACATGCAGCACTTCCTCATGTTATTCTTATCCAATCCTTCCTCCACTGTCTCTAAGCTCTCAGCTTTCATCGTTACGTTCAAAGTCGTCCCTGTAGAGAACTCCGACACTCAGATGTGTGCGGCCAAACCCCAGACTCGTGCTCCTCACCACAGCCACAGTGGTGATTAGAGCGTAACATCTGCTTTCTGCATGAGCGAGAATCTAAGAGCTCCCTCAAGCCCTCCGTTCTCCTCTCCTTCGTTGTGCTTTAAAGTGGGTGAGTGAAATTTCGGTTAAATCAAACGCGGTTCAGAAAGGACTCGCTATCGATACATGAACTGGAATATGAATTGAGTTGGCCACGCCCCACAATGTGTTGGTTTGGAAGTGAAATTTAATTAACTCCGCCCCACATGATGTTCAGATGGAAGTGAAAGTGAATTGGCCACGCCCCTCAGGATGGTGGATTTGAGTTTGAGACAGCAAGAGGAGGTTAGTTCACAGCAAACTGTATTGCTCGAGGAGTTTGGGGACAAAACATCAAACAGGTACATCATTAATAATGATTCATTATGCCTATATATTCCCTGACATGTGGAATGCATTTTTAAATACAGTCAAAGCAATAAACGCAGCTATCAAAACGGTTAATTCGAATTTCGTCAATTTAAATGACAATTCTCTCTCAATTGGATTCAAATTCAAAAACTAGATTGAAATTCAAAAGTTGTTTTCAATTCAGTTCTTAATGTTTCCTCACAGCTTTGCAAAACACAAAACCATTTTTGGATGTTTGATTATCTGCCTTAAAGAATCATTCTCCAAACCTGCTTATCCTCTGCAGGGTCACGAGAGGGCTGAAAAACCAAACTCCCTCAAATGAGTAAACAGAAACCTTGAATTCCCCCTCAGCAGTCCAAACAGAGCGTCTTATTCAAAAGCTTACTCAGCAGAGACTGCGAGACTGATGCACCCCATGGATCACTGCGCAAGGGGTCAAAGGTCAGCAAACTCTGCCGAGCGACAGGATGCTCAGTCTGGGGTCAAGCTGTGTGTGACCATGAGTACAGCAAAACTGACACACATTTTAAATGTTGTAATATCACAGCCGATATCACATCTAACCATTTAGGTTATAAGAATGTTTTCCTAATGTTTCCCCAACAAAAACATTAAAAATGTTATTTTGAAGATTCTAGTAATGTCCGGTTTTTTTAGACATTACGTCATTGCTTGATTATAAGAACGCTATGCAAACGTTTGTTAATGTTTTGCAACATTTTTAAAACATTCCACTAACGTTACTGCAAACGCGTTAGATAACTTTTAGCGAACGTTAGCAAATGTTCTGAGAATGTTCTGTGTTAGCTGGGGTCTCGCCAACGGAAACATTCTACAGCCACGAAATTTTAGATCAGCTGTGACAGCTTGAATTGTGGAGCTGTTGAGCATCTAACTGTTAAAATCCTTTTCAGCTTGATATGCTGATGCAGGTAGAAGTGAACGCAGGTCGCAGGCTGATTAAACAGTGTAAACAGTGTGACTTCGGAAGTGCTATCAATAGATTGTTCTGTTTGTCTGAGTGGTCCAATCAGCAGTCCAATCAACACAGGCTCAATCACCGGAGTGAGTTTGGGGGCGGGGCTATTTGTTTAGTTTATCATTGGTGGCTTACACGCATACTAAAAATGCAAGTATACTCGGTACTCTGCGCTAT
>JAZGTJ010020748.1:0-10234 GCA_036877575.1 Botia almorhae
GTTTTTGCACTTGTGCACTTTATGTATATACTGTTTAATTTATGTATGCCTGCATGTCTGTGATGTTTAGTGTTTGTCTATGAAGCACCTTGTTTCTGGAGAAGCGTTGTCTCGTTTCACTGTATACTTGTATATGGCTGAAATGACAATAAACTCCACTTGTAACTTGTAACTTAATAATTTTATTAATTTATTCATCTTTTTCTCTTCCTAATTTTCTTTTTCTTTCATTTTCAATTTCAGTTTTCACTGTTAAATATCTCTGGATATTTTTCAATTGTGCAGCTGCTTTGTAACAGTGTGCAATTGTGGAAAGCGCTATAGAAATAAACTTGAACCTGAACTTTGATGGTCTCTGAGATAAGCGAGGAGTGGATGAAGAGTGATTCCTCACAGACACCTGAGAGGAGCACCTTGGCAGAAAGTGGCTTATAGCTCTTAACTGTTTCTGTGCCAGAAGGAGTCACTGGAGCATGGAGGAGGGTTTTCCTGTCAGAACCTTTAATGCTGGACAGCCCCAGCAAGAAATGGCGATGAAGCACCACCATAAATCCTACTGCATGGCCGATGGTCTGGGCCGTGCACTTTGTAGACAGATGGTCTCTTGCCAATAAGAAAAATGTGAATTCACTCACCATTTCCAGATGAGGCAAAAGCTGTTTTTGGACCCTGGTGATATTGCTTTAACTTAAAAGTTTTATATTGACACACCATGGTATTACCATGGAATAGTGTTCACAAAACATCTCAGGTTACGTATATGTAACCATGTTCCCTAAGATGGGGAACGAGACGCTGCGCCAGCTTGATGCTATGGGGAAAACGCTTCAGGCGCACCCGAGTCTGAACATGTGTAAAATCAGGCCAATGTAAGAGCCAAAAGCAGAGCCACTTTTAGGGTCAGAAACATATCCGAGGCTGACTCTAGGGGCTAGAATGGAGCCAAAGATAAACCCCTTAGAACAATGGTAAGGTCCCAAGAAGGGTCCTGCGTGTGACAGAAAAGCCTCAGCCATCAGAAAACGAGACACCAAAGGGTGTCTCCCAATAGAGGCTCAATCGACAGGTTCATGGCTAGTAGACACTGCAGCCACATAAACCTTTAGGCGACATAAACCTAACCCTGCAAATCCAGCACTGAACCAACAGGGCAGTGAACTGGGTCAACATGGTGTCACACCATGACACAAATATGTGTCCTTCAAATCTATCATGACAAACCAGTCCTTGGGCTGCATTTGACACACGATTTGTCTGAGCATCAACATCTTGAACCTGTATCTCCTCAGAGGCCAATTCAAGCTTGGTCCAGGTCTTTAAGCAGGTCCTGACCTGATCTACCCTGCTGCCGCATAAGCCTTGCCTACCAGATTAGAAGTAACCCTGTAGGGCTTGAAGGGGAAGGCAGGTTTCCTCCATGACAATGCTGTAGAGGGAGAGCGATAGGAGGAATTGGAGGTTGCGACAGGGAGGCTGTTCCCTGTTAGCAGAAACCTATTATCCAACTTAGATATTTTAATGTGCTGTCTCTCATCTGGCCAATCAAGACTTAGTTTCTCGACAGCACGAGAAACAACCTCAGCCAGCTTCTCAACTGCAGCAGAAATCCTACATCCTACAGCTCAGAAGAAACCGCCGAGCGGGCTTCTGAAGCTGGCATGTGCTCATCCGAGTGCAGGAGAAAAGTCGAGCCCCCTCTCTCACTGAGCTGTGAACCCCATAAGAAGTCTCCGCTCTGCCTTGGCAGAAGTGAGACCCGCGTTGTGAGGTGCAGCTGCCCGGTTCCCATCAGGATTAAAGAGAGCCAGGCGGGAGCAGAGCGTTCTTAGCGGAAGCGATTCGCACTGAGAACAGTCAGCTTTCTCAAGAGCTAAACTAGCGCGCTCCGCTCCCAAACAAATAACACACATATGATGTGTGATATAGCATGGCGATATAGCATGGCACACACTTTATAAAGTTCTTAGAAGAATTTTTTTTCTTCTCTAACTTCTTTCTAATCTTATTCTAATATTTTAATTAATATATTTTTTCTGTTTCCTTCACTTTTTGCCTGGCTACACACAGAGTAACTAGATTTCTAAAGACAAAAAGCTGATAATGTATTTTGCAGGCACTTTTTAAAGGCTTTGTGGCGACCTTGAACTTGCCTATTAATAAGCTTGGTTTTACACATGTTCAGACTCTGGCACGCCTAAAACGCTTTCCCCATAGTGTCAGATAATCAGATAACCCACCTTTCCTAGCAAGCACCTCTGATAAAGTGAATTAAAGCAGAGCAGAAGAGTAGAGAGGAATTTTGTGGTGTAAAGACAAACTAGCTATTATATTAGTTTGCGGTACGTTGAGTGACATTATTTATAGATAATGCTATGATTGTATAAAAGCAATAAGCTATTAGCAAGCATGATAAAACACTAATAAATAGTTACATGTACTATTTATAATAATTGGAATAAGCCATTCTTTCACCAAGTAATGTAGTCTATAAACCAAAATGCAGGAAATGTAGCATTAATATAAAATAGTGTATTTTTTCGTAACTTTTATAATACAAAGCATGTTTCAGTGGCTTGAGATGGGTGTTTGCAAGAAGGTTTACAGTAAGACAGTCGGCCCATCATTCACCTTTTACTGTAAAATACTCCCTGAATCATGGCATGGACAAATATGCAGCTCACATTTTGTGCTTACTTTTATCATCCAACATCCTTTGACTGACACTCACTGTCATCATAGTACTGTGGTAATAGCCTAGTGCAATGATGGTCTCAGATGGTAATACTATAACACTTTTTTGTTAGCATAGTCTTTGCCATTTTGCTGTGCCTGAACTGTTCATAGCTGAACTAGTCATAACTTTTTGTATGCTAGCTGTTCACATAAGATGCACACTTGACACTGCATAAATAGCAAATTATATAAAGAAAACCAGCATAAATAATGAATAGTAGAATCAGAATTTTGATGTGAATATCAGAACAATTATGCTCCAGTCTGAGATCATCTGCTCTCAGTCCACCAAATTGTGTGTGGATCATACTCTTACAAAAAAGTACTGTGGTGGTACTATGGTACAATGGTGCCTCAGATGGGTTCAGATGGTTATAGTGGTACTTTGATTTAATTCCTTTTTCATGCAACATTGTATTTACTCCCAGGTACTTATTTGTTAGAGAGATTTATACACTAAGACATTTGATGCATATTGCCCCAAGTTTAAATTTATACTATACTGATGCTCAGTAACCACATCATAACAAATCTCAAACTAGAAGTATCTCTCAATGCCTAATGAATGGATTAGGATTGGAGATTAAAAAAATCAAACTGTAATGTTTAAATCCACTGGAATGTTGAAGTGTAAGTCAAGTACAGTTCATGTCACATTGTTCTGGAAGGGAGTCGGTAGGCGGCAAGGCTCTGGGCATCTCTATTAGTCATACTGGTCCTTCTGTTATGCCCTCCAGGGGTAGGCTGGTGGCATTGTCGATGGGATGAGGTTGATCCTGGGGGGTTGGGATGTTGTGGGCAGCCACCATGGATAGGCTAGCATATGGCAGGTGGCAGTCTATGTGCAGGAAGGGTGGGTAGTGCTGGCGATAACAGATGTAGGCGAAGAGAAGACCGATCACTCCACCAACAAAAGCATCTGTAGGGAACAAATCATGGTTTACTAAGTTTGACACATTCATAACGTGAGCAGCACTTGCAAAGATTTGCAATCACCTGCATTTATTTACTTGTACAGCATTGACTGTGTGCCTTGATAGATCTATAAAGTCTAAATTAATAATAATTTTGATCACAAATGTGTTATCAAAATCATAGTTCAGGGTGGATGTGAATCACAAGGCTAATGACTTTTCCAGCAGCTTACTGGAGTCAGGAACAATTTTAGAGTCTAATCAATAAAACAAGATTGGAGGTGTTGGCATGCCTAATGTGAACCATACCTTAAACAGAAGTCATCACATAACACCCAAGATTACCAACTGGTAATAGAGAACACAGTTGGAAGGGGTTACAAATATAGCTCTATTATTCTTTACACGCATAATTTAATTATGGTTCCAGGTTCATTTGACCAATTGTCAATAAAATGATAAAGTTTAGTGCTCTTAGTTGCTATAAGTGAGCATCCTGCAAAAACAACTGCACAGCTTAGAATGTTCAATTATCTTTTAAGAGCAATACTGCAGTCTTAGCTAAAGACTTCTTTGGTCAGAAACTTTTGGTTAGAGACACTAACTATGATAACTTCTCTGTTGATCTATGAAATGAAAAACACTATATCATTGTTAATAGGAAAATGTCACAGAGGAAGCTCCTTCTATCCAAAAACAAAAATTGCTGCACGTCTGAAGTGCCCCACAGTGTCAGGGGCAAAATATCCTGTGGACAGATAAAACCAAAGTACAACTGTTTGTGAAAACAGGCAATGCTGTTTGTGGAGAGAAGGCATCATACTATAAAGCAGGGTTTGGGGCTGCTATAGTGCCTAAAGGGCTAGACAGCTTGCTATCTTCAATAGAAAAATAAATTTCCAAATCTATCAAAACATTTAATAGAATAAGGCTAAACCATCTGTCTGCCAATTGAAGCCCAACAAAAGTTGAATGACCCAAAGCACTGGAAAAAAAAAACAATCCTTATGGCCCACCCAGTGTTACTATGCCCGGACTCTTATTTTAAAGTTCCAAGTTTAGTTCTGTTTTTTCCTGTTTTGTTCACTTCCTGTTTGTTAATCACCATCACCTGTTTCACCCTGATTAGTCTTGCTATTTAGGTTCTTTTTTTGTCCTGTCTAGTTGGTCGGACCTAAATAATAAGACTATTTGGTTGCAGATCATCTTGAATTTGTTTGGAAGTTAATCTGGGTTCTTTATCCACCATTCAAGCAATCCTTCATTGTAATTTTTCATTAATTTTGCTCTTCCGTCCACGTCCAGGATAGTTAGCTACAGTGTCATGAGCTGTAAACCTCTTGATGATATTGCGCACACTGGACACAGGAACATTAAGATCTCTGGAATCTCCTTGAGATTGTTCACCTTTTCCACAATTTTTTCTCTCAAATCCACAGACAACTTTTTACACTTCCTTCTTTTCTTCATGCTCAGTGTGACACAGGTTGAGTCAACTTTTCTCCATTTTAACTGGTTGCAAGTGTGATTACAATATTGCCCACACCTGCTACTTGCCACAGGTGTGTCTAAATACAAATTACAGAAGCATCACATGCTTGAAAAGCAATTATGTCTTACAATTTTGACAAGATGTCAACGATATTGCCCAGTCCATTACTGAGTTACGTGTGAAATTTTATCAAGTTTGACTTTTCCTGTTTTGTGTTGTTCCAGTGCAAACAAAAACGATAAGCATGTGAATACCAAAACATTTGTAATTGGAACAATTTTCTGAGAGAAGTGTTGCAAACAGAATTGCAAGGGTGTCGATATTTTTGGCCATGACTGTATACATGTGTGTTTGTGATGTCCGGTTCTTGTCCACCTTGCTGCAAGTGGTTTGTGTTTGTGACTCTACTTAACCTTGCTCTGAATCCCTTTTCTCACTAATTTATTTTGTCATTACTCCTTGGTGTCTAAATTGTTAAATGTAATTTGTTGCAATATTGATTATATTGAATTAATCAGATACATCTAGGTTTTCATCGTTATTCACTATAGATAACACAATTCCGTTAGCATCACGCTAGCAGGGTAGCTTGTCTTCAGAATTAATTACAGAATTAAAATGAGTTAATCAGAATTAATTAGAATTAGAGACACACATCCAAACTTTACTCAAGTATAATAGAATTCAAAAGATGGTGCTGGTGAGGTCGGCTGCCGTCACGACTGCTCTTACCACGTTTGTTTTTGTCTTTTAAATTAAGTTTAAATACAGACATACCGGCAAACTCCTCAACACGGGGTACATTTGTTACAATAGAGATACTCTTATTTCTGTTGGTGTACAATGTACTCACAATTCAACGTTTTTGACCCCGGATCCCAGCTGGCCGAGTGAGATCCTGAGTCAGAACAAAGGACGTGACCTGAAGCGGCGGCCCGAGGGAAACGAGCTGTGCACACCGCACACCTCTGCCTAGCATACTGCTCGCCAACATTCAGTCACTGGAAAACAAGCTCGATGACCTCAGGGCCAGGGTAAAGTTCCAGAGAGACATTCGGGACTGCAATTTCCTCTGCTTCATCGATGCCGGGCCACGGCATCCAGCCGGCCGAGTTCTTCTCGGTTCACTGCATGGACAGAACACTGGACTCGGGGAAATCAAGAGGAGGCTGTGTGTTTTTAATGGTGAACAGCAGCTGGTGCGACAGCGCGAGCATTGTTCCTCTCACATACTCCTGCACACCCAACCTGGAACTACTGACCATCAAATGTCGTCCTTTTTATCTTCCTCGGGAGTTTACATCAGTCATAGTTAGTGCCGTTTATATACCGCCTCAGGCAGACATTAATACAACACCAGACTCAGCGCCGGGACGCTGTGCTTATTGTGGCGGGGGACTTTAATAGTGAAAGGACACTGGACCACTGCTACACGGCACAATCTCGCCCTCTATTTGGGAAATCCGACCACGCCGCCATCTTCCTTATGGTGAAATATAAACAAAGGCTAAAGCAGAAAGTTCTGGCTTGGAGGGGAGGTCTCACGCTGGACGGATCAATTGGTGGCCGATCTGCAGGACGCTCTGCAGGACGCTCTGGAGGATGCTCTGGAAGACGCAGACTGGGACATATTCCGGCGAAGCTCTGATGACGTCAACATGTTTACGGAAGAGGTTGTGGGATTCATCTGGAAACTAGTGGATGACACAGTTCACAAGACTATCATCAGAACGTTTCCTAATCAGAAGCCGTGGGTGGATAAATCCGTCCGAGACGCTCTGAGATCCTGCTCCGCTGCGTACAACACAGGGCTCGCCAGCGGAAACATGGACGAGTATAAAGCTGCATCCTTCAGTGTGTGCAGAGTGGTGAAGGAGGCAAAGCGGCGGTATGGACAGAAAGTAGAGTCACAATTTCAACAGAGTGGCTCTAGGAGTCTATGGCAGGGACTAAGAACTATAACGGACTACAAAACACCATCTTCCAGAGTGGTGAATGCGGACGCTTCTCTGGCAGACAAGCTAAACATCTTTTATGCTCACTTCCAGGCTGCAGCTCACAGCGCTACCGGCGTTAGCAGTGCTAACAGCGCTATAGGCAGCACACACAAGGAGCATAGGAGCACAGCGTAAGGAAGGCATTCAAGAGAGTGAATACCAGGAAGGCAGCAGGACCAGACGGCATCATGGGTCGGGTCCTTAAGGCCTGTGCCAACCAGCTTTCTCCTGTGTTCACTGAGCTCTTCAACCTGTCCCTGGAACAGTCTACAATCCCGATGTGCTTCAAACGGTCCACCATTGTTCCTGTCCCCAAGAAACCCCAGCCCGCCCAGTGGCCCTGACCTCAGTAGTGATGAAGTGCTTCAAAAGGCTCATCAGAGACTTCATCACTTCTTCCCTACCTGACACCTTGGACCCGCTACAATTCGCGTACCGTCCCAACCGGTCTACTAAGGGCGCCATCGCACACCTCCATCATACAGCCCTGAGCCATCTGGACAGCAGGAAGGGGAATTATGTCAAAATGCCGTTTGTTGACTACAGTTCAGCGTTTAACACCATAATTCCCTCCATACACACCACTAAGTTGGAGATCCTGGGCCTTAGCCCATCCCTGTGTCGTTGGATCTCCAACTTCCTGCAAGACAGACCTCGGGCAGTACGGGTGGGCAACCATGTCTCACCCCCACTCACCCTCAGCACTGGAGCCCCCCAGGGTTGTGTTCTGAGCCCCCTGCTGTACTCATTGTACACCTTTGACTGCGTGGCCACTTCCAGCTCCACCAACAATGTAAAGTTTGCAGACGATACTGTGGTGGTGGGCCTGATCTCCAATAACAACGAGACGGCCTTCCTAGAGGAAATTAAAATCCTGGAGACATGGTGCCAGGTCAACAATCTTCTGACAAAGGAGCTGATAGTGCACTTTAGCACAAAGCAGGAGAGGAATTACCAGCCCCTGACCATCGACGGGACCCCAGTGGAGAGAGTGGACAGTTTCTGGTACCTAGGTGTTTACATCACGCAGGACCTGACATGGTCCTGTCACGTTAACACCCTGGTGAAGAAGGCCCAGCAGCGTCTTTACCATCTCAGACGGCTGAAGAACTTTAAACTGCCCTCAAAGGTGCTAAAGACATTCTACACCTGCACCATTGAGAGCACACTGATGGGAAATATCAAAGCCTGGTTTGGGAACAGCTCAAACAGGACAGGCAAGCTTTCCAGAGGGTTGTGCGATCAGCCGAACGTACCATCTGCACCGAGCTTCCTGACCTGGAGACTATATAGAGCAAGTGATGCTGGACCAAAGCCAGGAAGATTATGAAGGACCTCAGCCATCCCAACAATGGACTCTTTTCTCTGTTGCGGTCATGGAAACGTTTCCGTTCCCTGAAGGCGAACACAGAGAGAATAAGGAGGAGCTTCTTCCCGCAGGCCATTCGGGCCCTCAACCAGAACACCTAGAATCTGGACTTTCTAGACATACCCCCACACGACATAACACTCTACCTCAGCTGATTGCTGATTGTTGCACATGCAAAAATATTTTGCACTAATTGTATTTGCACTCAGTCATCTACATACATATTAATTTACACATATCTATATACATCTATACTATACATCTACATACTACACTGTAAATACTGCCACACTTTAAATTTGTACTTTAAATCTTTACTTTAAATCTTTAAAGTTTTCAACTTTAAATTTTTTACTTTAAACTTTTAATTTTTACTTTTCTTTCTGTAAGACAGTCGTAAAAAGCATTTCACTACATGTCGTACTGTGTATGATTTTGTATGTGACAAATAAAATTTGATTTGATTTGATTTAGAAGCGATAGGGCTTTAGAGCAGACTTTGGATGTGACTATGTCAATGCATTGTTCGGTTCAGGTTGCAGATTCCCAGCAGCAGGAAAATTTGGTCATTGTAAGACAGCATAAATGCAGGACAAAACAACACTCTACCGTTCTGATTACAGATTCAAACAGGTTCTCCCCACTCCCCACCCATGCACCAACTGAGACACCTTTGGAAAGTGCCCTAGTTATCTGAGATTCTATTGTACAAAACATGAAAAGACACCAGCCACCATAGTCAGATGTTTACTGGGAGCCAGAGCACCCAACATCAAAGCAAATTTAAACATGCTGTCTAAATCTTAACGTAAATTTAGTTATATTATTACAGATCGGCACAAATTATGTTAGTCTCCATCAGTTATTGGCAGTGGTGGAGGTAACGAATTATAACTACTCACGTTACTGTAATTAAGTATATTTTTGGGGTATTTGTACTTTCATGAGTATAATTTTAAGTCTGTAATTTTACTTATACTTGAGTAGAAATTAAGCTAAGTAATTTACTTTAGTAATTTACGTTTTTTTAAATCACACTTCGTTATGGAGCACTGTAATTTGAATTAATATTGCAACCACTGATCGGCATTTCGGTAGCCAATAAAAATATCTCATCTTAACGGACCAATGAAAAGCCTGGTACGTTATTTGAACCGAAAAACAAGTTCCGGCTACTTCAGATTTACATGTGCTGACAGTCACCGTACAGTCAAGAAGTTATTGATTGACACATGGAGATTCAAGACAGCAAAAATGAATCTGAAGAATGCAGAAATGACGAAGAAATAGCAGAGGATGAGTGCCCATGGCCACACCTGGAGGAGCTGTTCACCTATAGAGGGAGAAAAGGGGACAGTGTGCTGATGCAGTGTAAACAATGTCTGCCATCTGCTGTGATTTGTTCTGTGGTTTCTGACGGTTCGGTTCGCGCGATTAGGTTAATAGCAAAGTTTCTCCATAATTTGCAAGTGATTTTAATTCCCTCAAGTCGGCAAAGGCGTTGGCGCGTTTTGCTGCATTTTTTTTCTAATTAAATCATCTTTTGATTGTACAGATAAGAGAAAAGCATCATTTGAAACTGTAAAGGGTCTATTTTTATTTGTGTATATTTCTGTAGTCTTTATTCTCACAATAGCAAAACATTGTTTTTGTAAAATAATTGTGGCGCGCTATTGATAAGATAATCATCACTAGAACATGTAAATCCATCATCATTGTAATACAGACT
>JAZGTJ010020749.1:0-10234 GCA_036877575.1 Botia almorhae
CCTTTCATAAACCTTTTTAAATACAAGGCCTTATTTCATAAACTTAATGTGCTTTATGCAGGATTCAAAACTAATGTATTTAATATTTTTATTGATGTATGATATTCAATGAGCCGATGTAAAATGAGCCGAAAGCACTTCAAATCAGTTTTAAAGGAAAGATGCAATATCTCTCATGTCACAATACTGCTTCTGTAAGTGTTGGTACCATGTACCTAAATGACCTTAAATTGTGTTTTTTATTGTTTTTTGACATTTTTAAATGTACTGCTATTGTATCATCATCTGAAATTGCCTACAGCGCACCTTAATCTGTAAAGACGTGTTGATTTACAATGTATTTATTCTCAGTTACAGAGTGACAGTAAACAGATATAATGAAATCCACTCACAGGAAATCAGCTTTTATAGAATCCAGTCTGTTAATCGCCTTTTCAGTAATGAGTACATACATACTGCACAACCAGAACAGCTAATAATGGAATTATTTGTTCTTTTGTACGATACTGTCCCTCATATGTATCTTCAGGGAGTCTGAAACATTTTAGAAAATAACTTTATTCATATTTTTTTAAGGTAATCATGTAAATGTTATTATTGTGTTTAGTAGATCCAAATTAGGATCTTTATTGTTTTAGGTTAAAAAATAAATTTTCATCTTATATTAAAAAATATCTCCCATTAAATAAGTTTCAAATGGAGTGGGCTACTCTTATTTTTTAATGTGGCTAGTCTGTTTTTAATAGGATAACTTTGACTGTAGTCTAATCACAAATTCTGAGTAGCTTTCAGTTTGAAGTAGATTCCCCAGTAGGGAAAATATTTGACTATTTGACCAATGTATCTCTCTCTCTCTCTCTGTGTCTCTCTGTGTCTCTGTGTCTCTCTGTGTGTCTCTCTCTGTCTCTCTCTGTGTCTCTCTGTGTCTCTCTCTCTCTCTCTGTGTCTCTCTGTGTCTCTCTTTCTCTCTGTGTATCTCTGTGTCTCTCTGTGTATCTCTGTGTGTCTCTCTCTCTCTCTGTCTCTCTGTCTCTCTCTGTGTCTCTCTGGTTCTCTGACTCTTGAACGTGTTCCTCCCGGATCTAAGACACAGATCTAATGTTAAATGTGCACCGTTCTGTTCTATAAAGATGTTTGAGTCCATGAGAAGATTGATTCATTTAGCATAGCTGCTACCACTTCATCTACTGTTCTCTGGCTCTCACGTCACGCTGTGAACAATGAAAACTATTCCAACCGGTCACTGAAGTCAGTAATATACTGACATCTCAGTGCTGTATCTTTTTTTAAACAGCTTATAAGAGTTCCTCAAAGAATTTACAGAAAAATTAAAGATTGTTCTTTCAGTCTGCTCAAGTTCTTCAAATCATTTATGTGCTCTGTGGCACCTCTGATCTTCAAACTGGTGCTCACATTTATCCATCCTAACTGATTTTCCTAACAGACATGGTCAATGTAAGATTGGAAGATTGTAACATCAGGAATTCAGTGTACAGAACATAGTTAGAATGCGCAGAATGAATGTTTTCTGTTTGTCAGTGGCCTCAGTTTGCCCACAGCTCAGAGATGTCCATCAATATTCAGTTCCTCTGCTGTCGTCTTCCCCACTGAGCTAAGTGCTTCAATTTACCCACACTGACCCATATCTGCTAGAGCTGCACAGATTTCACAATAAACTGCCATCCACTTGTGGGCTCTCCTCCATCTCCCACCAAATGTGAAGGTCTGCACCCTCCCTCATATAATCCTTCAGTTCTACATCGTTTCTCCCTTTCTCAAGAGAAAAGATCTCCAGCACTTTGAAGAATAAAGACCTTTTTTATACTCTAGAAATGTAAAGAGCGCTTTACAAAACCATTTTATTACATGAAATAATACATTCTGGTGACTGTATGTCAGGCTGCGTGATGTCATGTATGGGCCCATGTTTTCAGACAGGTTTAAATGTTTGTCTCTGTGTAGTTGTTTTTAGGTTCTGTGTAGTTGGTTTTAGGTTCTGGAGTTCACAGTTGATAATTCTACTCTTCATGATACATTCAGTGTTACATCATAGTGTACTACAACATTATTTCAACAAATCTGATTGCACAGCAGCATTCCTGAATTTTTATATCCTCAAACAGGAGAGGAGAATGATTTAATTGTTGATGTTTGCTATGTAGAACTCCAGCAGTTGATGCTGGCCTCAATTTTTGTTGCCAGAGTGAAAATGAACAAACAAGCTGATCATAAAGTGTCTGAAATGTGAGTTACTTTATATTAGCTGGTTGTGTTCTGGACTGTTGTGTAACAGTGAGATATTTTACCTACTTATGGAAACACTCTCATGCTGTTTGCATATCATGTACAAGTGTAAGAAGCAGGTCATGTTTTAGTTTGAGCAAACGTGTGAAAAGACCACAGTGCAGTGAAGCAGCCACAGTGGCCCACTCAATTTTTCAGGAAATGGCAATTCTGAGATCCTGTGAGACTTCCAGATTAGTAACCAAGCAACCCAACATTGTGATAAAAGTCGAGGAAATAGTAGAGCAGACAGATGCATGTGTTCAAATCCTGAGAAACAAGCGACTGAAGGCACAGCTAGACACTGGAGAGAGTCACAGTCCAGACTGTTCAGGTGTTGATAGGGGCCTGTGGGACTGTGACTCCCCAGCTGAAGGATTGGCTTAAACCAATCCCAGGATATCTCCATTCTGAACAGTACAATCTGAGAAATACTGACTCTGCACACCGCAGGCCTCTGCTGGATGCTGAGACAGGAAATCACCAACAAATGGAGGGAATCTATCTGTCTGTCTATGTAAATAGAAGGGGGTATGGCATCCTCACAGTGAGAAGGGGCTCAGCGAAGGTGAGGGTAGAGTCCCTGTCGCCACACATACTCCTGGTCTGTAGGGCAGCATTAGCTCTGAGAGTGAGTGGCATGGCAACCTGCCCATCAGGCCATGAGTTGTGAATCTCACCCTGCTGTCCTTCCCAGCCCAGCGATGCCACGAGCAGTGGCGGTTCTACAGTGAATTGCGCCTCGGGCGAAACTCCCTCCCGGCGCCCCCCGACCACTTCGTGCCACGGCCCCTTCCCCCGCTCGCTTTGCTCATGTGCGGCTCCTTCCGCGCAGGTATCATAGATAATAGGAAACCGCTTAGCTACACACATGATTCTTTTTCCTCCAAGTTCATGTGCCGCCCCCCACGTGACATGAGAAAATGCCGCCCCGGGCAGCTGCCCCGTTCACCCATGCCTAAAACCGCCCCTGGCCACGAGTGTGTTCATAGGGAGGAGAACAGTCATCTGAAGAGAGGCGGGCCAGGGTGTGTCTCGTCCCACGCTGCAGTCTGCAGTGCAGCTGCAGGATGGTGCTATCAGAAGACACGTCTGTCCTGACACAGTTTAAAAGTGTATAGATTTACACAGGGACTGCTGCCAGGAACGTAGGCACCAGAAAACATCTTTGTTTAGTTAAAAGTGAACAATAGGACATGTTTTCCCTATTCTATAATTATCACTTCCTCATTATATGCAGACAGAGCATAGTAATATATTCACACGTGACATGGGGATAACAATAACAATGTGTGAAACCATGCGTGATAAACAGGAATATCAAGTGAACCAGTGTTTTCCTTCCTCAATTAAAACTCTACAATACCAATCTGTAAGGATTTGCAATCACAGGAGATCTGCTAGAAAGCTCTTTTGACATTTGCTCCACATGAAACGTCTGTTTGGTTTCTGCAAACACAAATGAATTACCCAGCGGAGCTGACAGTTAGTGGAGCAGTGTGCTTCTGCCCTGACTGGCTGTCATGAAGAATATAAGAGGAGTCTGTTAATTAACTGACTGACAGTTCCACAGTTATTTCCTGTTTGAGGCTATAGATGTGACAAATATGACACATGCTATGACACGCTCACATTCTTTATTTATTTAAAATTAGAGGACTTCCGGTCTCACAATGTCAACAACTAATCACTGTTATAACTGACAATGAGTTTAATGCAAATGTAATTAATAGTGTGTGTCCCACATTTTGCATTTAAATGTTTTCAATGAAAATTGAAAACAATGAAATGTGTCGTCAAAGAACAACAAAAAAGTTTAATGTAATGTAATACATTATTTGTTAAAATGGCTCACATGGACTAATGTTATGTGTCCTCATTCATTCATTCATTCCTGTGGTGAAAACAGAAGCTCACCGATTCTCATAAAACTCTTTTGTGTTCCACAGAAGAGTCGAACATGTTTGAAATGACATGAGTGTGACAAAATGATGACTGAGTGATTTATGACTTTAAAGATTCTTTGAAAACAACTCATTAAGACATCTTAAGCATTTTTGTTTGAGAACCACCATCCTAAAAAGAACAATCCCTCTCAAGTCTCGGTTAAAGCAGGCAGCACGAATTCTTTCACATTCAGAGGGCGCTGATAACTTTGTGCCATTCAAAAGCGAAACTTTCTCAGATTGTGTGCAGTGAATACTGATAATCCAGTCAGACGCATTTCTGCTTTAGAAACGGCAACATCACTGTGAAATATCCCACTGAGGCAGCGTCGCAGGATAAATGCGAGCTGCATGCACCTGCATTCTAAGAGTGTGGAGTGATGTTGTTTTTCTGATTCCCTGTAAGTTTTTTAACTTCTGGGCTGGAAAATATTGATGGATGATGGGAAACTTCATTTATTGGGAAAAACAATGTACACAGATGTGAACAAGCAGAAGCCTGAGGGAAGATCCAGCACTTCAGTGTTAGATATCAACAACTTTACTTCAGCCAAAATACTTTTCAAAATACTTTTCCCTTTTAAAGGGGAAGTTCATTTTCTAAGGTTATATATGAAAGTATAATTACAGCTAGTGAATTTACAAATATATAAACTTTGACTGTAAACATTTACTGTTACCTACTGTATAAAATCAAGCAATATTAAATACAAACATAGCTTTACACAGTGCATAAAATATAATATATATATATATAATATTCACATAAAGAAGAATTGTTACATAGTTCTGTGGTATATAGCTTGATATGATCACTGTTTTATCTTATACCTGCATGTTATCAAATGTTATGAAGAAAAATGTTTAAAATATATGGAACATCTAGACATTTTAAGTGCTGATAACACATTTAGTCACACGTCAAAAGCTGTTCTGTCTCTTTAAGGGATGATTTTTACCTTGATGTCACAAGACTTACTCTTTGTTTTGTGTTGATTAAAAAATCAAGGATACATTTATATGAAAGAATCTTCTCAATTTCAATTCCCCTCTCATACATATTTTTGAACTTTATTAGTCTGCATTTGGAACTGTGAACCCATGTGATTTGTAAACTGAAGGGAATGGAAAATTAAAAGCTCATATTTATTGTATTACAAGTTGACTTATTTCCATGTTAATTCCTCTGTCTTCTGTTTTCTTCTGCTATTACCTGAAAGTTAAAGGGCTTTCTCAATGTAGTCTAGATATGAAAGGGTTTATAAAAAAGATATTTCGCTTTGTACATCCCAACCTTAATATTCTTAATACTGCAGCTTTTCCTTTGACTGCCCACTGTGTAACGTGGGGATATAAATGATCTGGAATCGTGTGCGTGTGTTTTAAGGAAAGGCAGGGATATTGGCATGCTGGAAATGTCATAGCAGGAAAATGGTTCTGGGAAAGCAGATCACACAGAGCAGTGCCCTCCTCACTATTCTGTTTGCTCTTAAGGATTAAATCACACTTCTGTGCTTTGCATTATGCATGACATTCTTTTGTCCTTTTTTCATCATGTGGGATTTTGACTTGCTGTAGATATACGCTATTATTTAAACCAAGTGAGCTGCCTATCTAGAGAACGTTTGAAGTTATTGTGGGTTTCTGTCATGGTGGTGGTTTTAGGTGGTTGTTGGTTTTATTTCACAGTGATTAAATTAGCTGGTTTTTAAACTAGTTTCTTCCAAGTATATTTTTTTAATAACTTTTTTCACTGGAGTGTTTGTTGTATAATAACAGTTTTTTACCTTGTGACCTTGGATAGAGCACTATTCATTTGCTGCCTACAGTATATAGAATATTTCAAAGAACACAGCTGTCCATGTAGAACAGAGCTTTCATGACTAGATTGAACTGAGCATATTTTTGTGTCCTTTAAGTGATTTGAAGGGACTGTCACAGAGGAAAATTGTCATGAATATTTAATGTTAATATTTTTTCATAATTTTATATTTGGCTGCTACATTCTAATACACCTGATAAACTGAAGTTTCAGCGGAATGAGATATACAAACACTCTCACAGCTGAAGATTTTTAAGCACTGTGATTGGAGGTATGGAGGAGAATACAGTGTGTGTGCTAATGGAACTTCTGACACACACACTCAATAACTGAACCTCAGTGTTTAAAATCAAATCGTCTCATCAAGCAAGTGCTGATCACATTTTACCCCAAAATCAAAATAAACTGATTTCATTTCTTTGTTTTTCTTTTCTGAAATGTTTCTGAAATGTTTTTAAATCATTGATTCTCTGCTGGGTTTGTTACTGTAATACAGTATTTTCAGTACTTCCAGCTTCAAGGTGCTAAAAGAACAAAACTGTTTTGTTTTGGGGGTTAAATATGAGCTGCCTGTCTGACAATCAAATGATTTGTATGTGGGAAGTAGAAATAATATCAGCTGCAGAATTTTTAATACACAGCAGAGGTCACATAGTAAGTCATTATTTTTGTACAATACCTCAGCTAAACGATCAATGACAAGCTCCTAAGGCGCATTTGAATCGTTTATTGTCCTAACTGCACATTAGTATGAAATGCCGCTGTTGCTGGGTATTGAATTCACTAACAAATGTATAAGTATTTCAATCTAATAAATGGTATTTTACCACAGGAATCATAGACATATTCATCTAACACCTACTCGAGAATTCTCCGTTTTATATCCAATCTGTAGCCAGCCTGTAAATAGAGCAGTAGAGCATTTAAAATAATGTTTTTCTGTCCAGACGTGCATGTATGATACATTTCCAAATGTTATTCATTCTTTTATAAAAATCTGTTTTGTTTTTATGAGCGCTTGTGTGTGCAAGGCTCTAGCACACACAGCCTTGGTGTGTGCTAGAAAAATAATGTTGAATTAAAAGTTGTGATACCAGCAGCTGAATTGTCCGATGAGCCGAAATATTTTTTTATTGATTTGTTTTGTAAATGTGATGAATGTTGTGCGCACACACACACACACACACACACACAACCAGTACTATATTTTTCATATAAAATATTTATTTGTGCCCCTTCATTACTTGTCTGTATATAAGAGAGAGTAACAAAATCCAAATCTGCAATCCGTTTAGTTTTCTTCTTTAAAAAGGAAAAACTGTAAGGCATGTCTACTCGCATTTAAACCTGCAGCAGCTCAAAGCAGTGAAAACATTCTACCCACAATCATCTTTTGATGATTCATCTGTTTCGAACATGTTTTTGACATGGCTTGTACTTGTTTACATGTAAACTTTGTCACTCATAACAATAAAGAATCTAGATGCAGAACTCAAAGTGCAATGTGAAAAGAAACAGGATTTACTCTGACTTATCAATAAAAAAAGCTGCAGTTGCTAGATGGACTCCTCATTTTCCTGCATGGCTCTTAAAAGTGGCGATAATGTTTACTGCTGTACGTTCATAAGTAAAACACAAGCAATGTTTTTACATGACATGGTCAAAAACACCTTCACTTTAACAGGAGAGTGTAAAGAACCCGGCCAATGGAAATGCTTTTGCGTTAACATGACTCTTTGTGAACTATATTGACCAATTCATCATTTTCCTGTTTCTTTTATTCCAGAAACATCTTGCTTCCTGACTTTCAAAGTCATTTGTGTATCTGTTTTACCTGTCATCCTCACAGACTTCCTCTGAACTCACCCTTTACTGTGAGGAAAGAGGGATTTCAGTGATTAAGAGGCAGTTTAGCAGTCAGGTCTAAGTGTGAAGCACATGAACACACGGTCATCAACCATGAATTGTTTGTTTGGGGAGGTTTTCATGAAACATTATACCATGCTACATCATTCAGAACGGAGATACAACAGCCTTGGTAAACAAAAAAAACAAAGTCCCAACACGCTGATACACTGGACCTCATAAAGCACCAGAAAAAGTGTGTAAATGGTTCTTCGAATCACAATGTAATTTACAGGCCTCATTTATAAAACAGACATGCTCTTGAGTTCATTCCTACATCAGCTGTAGGACAGTAGGACAATTTATAAATGAGGCCCACAAACTATATTTCAACTGAACATTTTTTTGCAACAAAACATGATGCCTTTAGTTCCGAGAGCCATGCGTGTATTTATGTTATGAACAGTTTACGTAGAAGTTTGGCGTGTTTGTGAATGTGAAGCACTACATGATAATTCACTAACACAGTGAGACAGAGTGAAACAAATACATTGAAAATGAGAGTTGTGAATATATGATTATAATGAACAATACAATACAAGTGCATTAGTAACACGACAGGGTCTGTCAGGTGTTGCTTTAACACGTTTGTTTCAGATGCAAGTCGATTCAAAACAACTGCCAAATTTATCTCCAAGAGAAGCTGCAAAATCACTATTTTATACAGAGCCAATGTATTTAGTTTCATAAACTTTTATAACCACACTAAAAAATGGTTTCATTCTAAGTAAAATTTCACAATTTAAATTTCCTTCAATGTTATCAACCGACTGAAACTGTTTGAATTTCAATTAAAGAAATGAAACTAACTTCATGCTTGCATTGAATATTTAGCGCAGGAGATATTTTGTTAGAAGCATTTTTTAATTAAATTTGCTAACTGGTAAAGTCAAATACATAATTATATTAGAAATATAAATCTTTCTCTGTAAAAAAATGTGTATAACTAAAACCTTTATATAATAAGATATGGGTCATTTAGTTTGAATTTAGCAGGTGCAGTCTCAGGGAAATTCTACCGGACTTCACCTAAAATGTCATTAAATGACCTCGAATTGCCAACAGTTGCAAATGAACAAAAGTTACTTCAACACAAAAGCTTGTGTGAAACTTCACAGCTAAAAACAATCACAGCTCAAAACAAGTACTCATGACCTTCCCATGCATTCTCACAGTGGTACATAAGTTTCATGTTTTTTTTACTTTATATCTTTTTTATCATATGAATTTAGGAGGAGCGGACATAAAAAACACCAGAGCACATCTCTCTCGTTTTAAACAGCATAAAAAAACAGATTGCTGTCTCATCTGAAGCAAACCACCAATCGTCCCAAACGTTTGTTTTCTTTAAGGTGAAGCATGTAAGTGTTTTGAGCTGGTGAGATGCTCAAACAAACAGAGCACCAGCGTTTTCTTTTAGAAAGAAAAATCTGGAAAAAAATGACGTCACCTTTAACTTCATGAAGAGATAAGAGCCGTTAGCAGAAACAGAAGCTGAATTGTGATTGCACCGAGCATTCTTTGGAAAAGCAGGATGCACATGATTACTTTCACTCTCTCTGTACGTGTAGCTAGTGAGCTTGTTCTCTGTTTTTTGTCACAAGGTTTTTCACTTTTTTTGGAAAACATTCAGTCCAGTGAGGCAAAGGCTAACAGCGCATCAACAGCAAAGCTGAGTCTGTTTTAAAAGTCTGTGTGTCTGTAGCCTCCCCCTGCATTATCTCCACTGCAGTAACACTGACATGAGTGTGATTACTGCGACTAACAACTGTGTTTGGTTGCGCTGGTGGGCGGAGTCTGCTGCAGGCTGTGGTTCACTGATGTCGGCCTCCACAATTGGAGGTTCAGTGTGCACCACCTCGGGTTCTGTTGTGAAGCCACTCCCACTGCCTGAACCGCTCTCCTCATCACCTAATCAACACACACACACACCACAGTAAGAACAAACATCCAGAAATAACACATGCCAGTTGCAGAATATTAGTGAAACAATGTGGAAAGTGACTCTTTTCACATAACATTTAGTTTCAGTTATGACAGATAAGTCTTTTATGATGGAAACATAAAACAGCTGGTTCACAAAAAGTTTTTTTTGCCAAGTAAATGCAGCTACTACAATTAAAAAGAACCCCAAACAATTGGTCAGCTCCAACCTCATCAAACACACTGTCACACTGTGACCTGAGGACAAGCGTTTGACCTTCACACTGGTCACAACCCTCCAAGATCCTAATTCAGTTTCTTGTAGGTGTCCGCTGAATGTTTCTGTGCTGTTTCT
>JAZGTJ010020750.1:0-10233 GCA_036877575.1 Botia almorhae
TATTATTATTATTATTATTATTATTATTATTATTATAGTTCACTGGCTTCTCTCTATTCAATTGAATAAAGTAAAAACCGAAGCCCAGCTCAGCCTCTGTAGAGTAAATGCGATTAGGACAATTAACTCAATAAACTCAAAAGCATTATCGGGCCAGTGCGATTAAGCTACTGTCCAGGGGTGGCAAGATGTACATTATGAAAAGGGAAAAGAGTTTTTGCTTCAGTGGAAAGTTCTGTATTCCCTCTCATGTTTTATCTTTTATATGATGTTCTTTTAAACGTGATCTATCGCCGTAGCAACCAAACCCCCAGCGCTCAAATCCGCTGTGGGTTCTGATGTTAAAAATACCCCGTGTTTTGTACATCGAATAAAGAGCGTGGACATGCATTCACAGAGTTGCGCGTTTGCCTTTCGCATTAAATATTCAGCGCTCCGCTGCATAATTCACACAGTTTAAATAATCGGGGCTGATAAGACTTTGTTTACACTGACGGTTTATTGCCGGAGATAATGATGATTAAGAAGACGCGGCGGAAGGGAAAACAGAAGAGTCACCGAAATGATTCATTTCTCTAGACGGTTTCTTCACGTGAAGCCCATGGGGTGACTTTGAATGATGATGCTGAAGCAGAGAGGGGAGGGATTATTACCTCGAGTTGGTCTCAATCAGCTGTGGCCATCTGGTTAATATAGTGAATGGAGGACAAAAGCTTATTGAATCATATCTTGTGGCAGCACCACAGATCAGAATCGGAAGGATCAGGTCAACGTACACTAACACACGCCCCCCCGTACAAGCACACACAGGCATATACGGCTATTTCTTTAACAGCGAACTGTAAAACAATGTAATTTAAATGGCAAAAGAATGTAACAATGCTACAGTAAAACTCTCGATCCTTGTCACCTATATATACAGTTTAGGAACGAGGGACGACATTTTTGCCCCTATGCATTCACACATACATTATTAAATACATATAATGTACAGTAAATCATACATAATGAATGAGTGAATGTGTGTATACATAGGGACAAACCTTTGCATTGCTAATGCTTATTCAAAGTTAAATTTGTTAGTTGTAATAAAAATCTTTAGGACATTAACAGTGGCCATTGTTGATGAAACACCTGTATTGTACACAACAGTTGCTGGAAATCTGAGCTTTCTAAGCAGTTCCCCAGTTCCTCAGTGCTTACCAACATTACTGAGGCTAAAACTAAAAGAGGGGTGTTCTTTTGAAGTAAAAAGACTCTCAGGGTCTCCTGGAGAATACAGGATGAAGAAGTTTCTCCATTTTTTTACATCAAAAACTTCATCTTCTGAGCTTTACACGGTCCCCGTGTACAATCAAAGACTTGAGATCAATGACATGTCAATCAGCCTCAGGAGAACCTGAAGATTTTCCTTTTCAAATTGCCATGAGAAGAAAAATCAAAAAGCCTTTAAATGAACAGATTAGATGGCGTCTCTCCTCTCAAGAGCCTGAGTGCTTCTGACATTCATAAATACTTCTAAAAGCACTTCAAGATAGAAAAGTGGTATTTAGTTTTAAAAATTGACTAGACAAATCAATGACGACTAAACAAGCTTACAGGGAACGTTCTCATAACAGTGGCTAATGTTCTGTTAATGTTCTCAAAATGATCAAAAACGTTTTGCAGTAACGTAAATAAAAAAGTATTGTTATATATATCATATACCAAAAACTTTATTTTTAGGTTGTTACTGGGACGTTTAAAAAACGTTACAGAATTGTAAACGTTTGTATGTTATATCCAAGCAAAACTGGATGTTTTGAACATTCCAAAAACGTTCACATAACATTTTTAACATTTTTGTACTTTAATGGTTACGTTAAGGAAACGTTTTTACAACCTTAAATTGTTACCTGGGATATGAAGTGGCCATTGTCCTTTTAAATCAACGTTCAGCTTCAGTAAATATAAATACATTCATGAATAACATAAAAATACCCAGCAGTACAGTGGGCATATTTTTAACGTTGTGTCTGTATAAGAGGTGCTGGCTTTGCCATTTTAAATGAAAGCGCTGGACCGTTTAGGAAGCACAATAAAGTTTAAAGTATTGCGGCTTCTTATTTCATCCTCATGTTAAATAGTTTTTGAGGATTACAGTGTTTAATTTAATGGACGTGCTGTGAATGAAACTAAATCTTCGAATTCCAGTGGCGGACTGTGATTGTCCTTCTACTCTATACTGAAATCTTTTCAGGAGCAGCGGGGCTTGAAATGCCTTTTTGAGAAGGGGCGGGGTGAATTTATGATTTATATAGGGTTCCGATTTATATAGGGGGCGGGGTGTAAGGCAGTTTTCTGGCAATAGAATTGATGGTGTTGGGGACAAAATGATAAGGTTGGTCCCAGACCTCATGTCCCCAGCAGTGTAAATGACTTTATGCATAAGCGTGCAGTCAGAGAAAATCCCTGATGTAGCAGATGTGGAGATGGGGGTATACGTGTAACAGGTGTACTATGAAGTGATGATGATGATGAGTCCTATTCGTCCTCTAGCCATATACACATACTTTTACTGCTGGTACTGTTTGGTCAAAGGTACTGCCCGTGCCAAAATTCAGGCCCCGCGCAGATAAAAACACATGTCCTCACATTCATTTGAACCACCTACACTCATTTAGAAGGTGACCTCCAATTCATCCACATTCAAGCGGTGGAGAGACTTTATGAGGTCACTTTGTGAGGTACGGTACGTGAATAGATTCTTTCTCATGAGAAGTGCAGACCATGCGCTCACGAAATGATGTATGACCCAGTCTGGAGCAGTGGTGACAGAGCGGTCAGTGTGTGGAG
Organism: Botia almorhae; assembly: GCA_036877575.1. Lineage (NCBI taxonomy): Eukaryota > Metazoa > Chordata > Actinopteri > Cypriniformes > Botiidae > Botia > Botia almorhae. The sequence goes on from JAZGTJ010020750.1 coordinate 2,836, forward strand.
ATGGATTCATTCATTACTTCAGAGATAGAACAGGCTGATGGAGACATACCGGAGCACACAGTGACACAGGGCTGCCTGGAGGGCGTCGTGATCATGGTGAGAGCCACAGGTTGTGAACATACATTTGCTCAGCGGCAGAGTGGGGAAACCGAAGAGGAGAGGTGAATTTTTAAAGTGAATAGAAGGTTCTTCTGCTTGTGTTTCTCACATGTAAGTGTTTTAGGACTCTTAGAACAGAAATATTGGCCAGTTGAAATATTGTCACTGTTTTAATGTATAGTTAATCACATACATTCTTTTGTCCTCACTTATGTTAACCTGTGCAGCCCTGTTCAGGTCTCAGTAAAACAATATATATTTCCAATCAACTATTAAACCTGACATCAACTGACAACCCCCCCCGAAACACACACACACACACACACACTTCCAAGTTTTCACACCTAAGAAACACAATTGAGTGTTACACGTTCCATCATTCATAGTCATAGAACTGCTGCGTTTTGTTAATATGTACAGTCTTTGGTGGACTTCAGATGGTCACGTGACCTCAGCATGGCAACCTGCACCATCCATTTCGTGATTTTACACATTTTAAAAGTACCATTCATTTCATTGGGCGTAAAATCTTTCAATGAGGAAATCGTTGTTTCGGTGTGTTACACAGATTCCACTAAATAGATTGACTTTTGCTTCTAGTTATGACTTACCCATTTGACGTATTAAGTTGATAGACCACTTTATTAGTCGAGGAGATGAAGGCAGAGATGTGCCCGGTAATGAGGGCTATTTGGCTCCATCTCATCCACCCAGTTACTGTAATAACACAGCAGCCGTACTGCCAGCTCTCCTTGGTGCCAAGCCATGGCAAAAACCTATGGAAATGAATATCATCATTCACACGGCCCTCCCATTTGTTTCCATTAGTGGAAATATGGTCTTAACATATTTCCATAAGTCAGATTCAATCAGTGGGCTCTACAGAAGAGAGCGAGATCTCCAGAGACTACAGAGCTAATACAGCCGGACAGTTACCTCCTCGCATGACACAGAGAACCATTCGTAAGACAGCACGTCGAACAGTTGTTTGTGTTGATTATTCTGTATGATCTCATTAGGATTCTATGATGTGCACATGAATGCTTTATGTCTCAAATCCTACAGACGCAAATACAGGTGAACATATCAAATATGTGTGAGAGCTACATTAAAGCCCACATACCCGCTTACAGTATTTCGCTTACATGAGATAATTCTGCTCTGTGTTTAGACACTGTTTCCTGTGTCATTGTTCTGTGCATTGAGAAAGACAGAACTGTGGACGTGAATAAGATCATCAGAAACATTCTTTGCTGATCCTAAATTATTTATAAGTTTCTCCTTTACGGGTCATGTAAAGTGGCAACTTATCAATTAATATAATGAATCATATATTGACTGACTTATTATTAGAGAAAACCCGTCCGCTGGAGGTTTAGTGAGAGTCGAGCATTGTGTATTTTACAGTCTTTTGATTGAAGTTTTATTAAATAGCTGTGTGTTGCTTTGTTGATTACGATGTTGGTAAATGTAACATTTAAAAGCAAATGTTAGAAAGGCCAGGAATATTTGTAGATATTCATAGTCATTTATGAATCAGAAGAAATGATCTGTTTTAGTTAGTCAGTTTAGTTAGATTAAATGCTAACGTAGCTCAAATGTTACAGCCTTGCATTAGCAGCAATAACGCTAATACACTGCTAGTCATTTTGGATAAGAGCGTCTGCCAAACACATAAATGTAATGTAAATGTAATGTATTATTGAGAAGGATTTTGGTGGAGGCTCGGTTAGTGTGTCTTCTCTTAATAGACTTTTTTATGAGCGTGAGGCGACCGATTTGTTTTATTTTTGAGTGAACTGTCCCTTTAAGGAGTTCTGAAGTGGTTCTTGCTGTGGTTCTTTTTTTGAGCCTCTGTGTTATTATTTTGTCCTGTATTTGTTGTCTGTGCAGTATATTGGAGTCTGTCATGTTATGTTTTGACACAGTCAGGTTTTGTCACTGCATCTGTTGTGCAATTATCCTTTATCAAGCTAAATATCATCAACTGGCCTTTACCAATTTGTTTTGTTTGTTTCATTTAGATTTAGATTTGTTTTTCTTTTTTAATAAATTCTTAATTCTACAATTTGGAACATATGTGAGATATAATCTGTGTGTGTGTGTGTGAGAGGGAGAGAGAGAGAGAGACAGAAATGTCGATCTGTCAGAATTTGTCTCTTTTTTCCGTTTAGCTCTTTGCAGCATCATAACATCAATGTTATAACTTTCTGGCAAACCAAGACAGGTAATAAAATCCAGATGACTGTATTAACCAGCCATGACTTTACATTTAGAGGGCAGCCTGATGAGCGAACAACACAAACGATTCTGTATAATCACTTCTTCTAATGACGCAAAATAAGTTTCGCAGTTTTGAGAACGTGTGACTGATTTTTGAGTGCTACGGCAGAGTTACATTAACTTAATTTTCAATCCGTTCTTTACACAAATTGATATTGGAATTGCATTGAAAAATGTGTTTTATAACACAGTCTATGTAAAGTCTATAATGTCTTATAATGTCTATATGAGTTACTCAATTAAGCTTCGCTGTCAGCCCTTGTTCTACGGAACAGAGCATCTGTTGTTCTCCATAGCAGTCTTGAACATTTCAGCCTATCCATATGAGGTCAATCAGTCACAAGGTATGTGCCAAAAAAACAGCACCGGTCGAATTAATCAGCTGAAATAAACTACAGGCAGGATTTTGCCTCCATTGCTCAAAATGACATCTGGAAAAACAAGCTGACAGTCTTGATAAAGTGCGTTTGATTTGACAGTTAATAAGTCTCTTGGATCGATAGCACAAAGAAGGGGCGGACTGATGCATAAAGGGAGAGAGGGAGAAAAGAAACAAAATATTTGTACATGTCTCTGTGCTTATGGTGTTTGTGTATTGAGTCTCTGCCTAGTTTAAACGGCTTGCTGGTGATCACAGAAAACGAAGGATATCTGAACATTGTGTTAGCCTGTCGGGTTCATACTGGTGCCGCTGGAAAACTCCCCGTGTGTTTGTAGCTCTAGTCCAAAACCTTTGTTTCATATTTCTGGGACTGATTTCGAACCCTTTCCATAGGCAGAAACACTGTGTGTCATTTATACATCAAATAAGAAATCGAGTGTTGCAAGGCATAAATGTATAGCACACACATTATTGTTTTTAAGCAGACATTTTAAATTATTTAAAACTCTTTTTAATAAAACTTTATGGTATTGAGGGCTTAAGTATTTTTATAGTCAACATTATTCTCACATTACCTGTTCGATTTATTTTTTGACACACGGCTTGCCGCAATGCATTCTGGGATTGTGTTCTCATCACGTCGCCTTTGACGAAAACAAGGTATCTTAAAAGGCAGCATAATGAAGTCGCCCTCCTTTTCGAACAGCGTGTTGTATCCGACGCAAATCCCAGAGGAAAATTGTATTGCTCAGCTGTTGCTCAATTGTTAATGTTACAGTATGGTGCTGTAAAATTGTTGTAGATTGTAGCAGGGGGGGTCTTTATCTCGGGATAAATATCTGAGACACAGGAGAAAGGTCTTCATTTGCTCTCCATTTAATCTCATCGCTGCCTAGGAGAAATAATTGAGATATTAAAGATCACATCTGTGATCCAGTGGCAACAAAAGTTGAAATTCATTTCCCTGTGTACTGTCATCACAATCTACACAGCTCCCCTTTATAAGCTTGTTCTACTGCCTGCATTGAATGCGGGAAACTGTAGCTATGTGTCCTGGCCATCAGTTAACGCACTTATCAGACAAATAAGTGACCCATGAAAATAGTATGAGTGAAGTTGCAGAGATAAGAGAGAGCAGTTGAGTTCAAAAAGGACTAAGGTTGTTGCATAATGCGCAGTTAATGAAAATAATTATTTTGTGTTTAAAATGGCTTCACTTTTGGAAGTCCGAAATCAAATAATGAGTCAAAAAAGAAAAATGAAAGATCAATCCGCGTGCAATGCATTGTGGGATAGAATATTCTGTGCACGATGTCTGCACTGCAATGTAGTAGGTTGTCCAGATTTTCTGTGTATACAGAATATTTACATGCCGTGCATAATATACAAAAAGCTTATTGCAGAAGTAATACAATGAGATGTATCAAGGTTGTGTGTGTGTGTGTGTGTGTGTGTGTGTATATATATAAAAGCAGTGAACATTTTACATTAACATTATATAACATTAAATTGTATAACCAAAAATGTCTATAGACAACTGAAAAACAAAATGTATTTATTTAATAAACACTTTTCAGAAAAGCTGCATGCAGTAGTACAGTATAGTAGTTTTTTTTATAGATACAATTTTAAAAAATTATACAAATGACGATGTGCAGTGATGGTTAGATTAAACATGATGTTATGTGATCAGGAATGCTCTCATCTCTCATGAACCGGTTATCCGATAATGTCTTAAACTCCTGAAGTTACTGGGAAATTCCAGTTCCCTTTTTTATAGTCACTCGACGTTTTGCCGATGACAAAACTAGGGTCACACGTCTCGTTCGCGAGGGAAGAAAGGTTTAATATGTAACCCGAGACATTTAATAAACTCGTCCTGGGGCCGAAACATGTTTTGTTTCTGAGATCTGTAAACATTATTTGCTGCTGCTATTCGTACAGCGAGTTTGAAGTGTTCAACAGTTCAACAACGTAAAGTTCAACAACGTAAAAAAATAAGTGAATGAAGCAAATTTAAATAAAGCAAATAAATACAAAAAAAACCAATAAATATTTTCACTTAATTACTTATCGTATGTAATCACAAGCTCCTGAGTCTGAGACTGACAGATTGTCTTCACTTCTAATAAGATAAGATCAGATGCTTTTGTGTTTGTGATGCGATGCATCTGTATTGAAACAAACAGACAAAACATGCCATACTTATCTGAACATGCTGACTGAATGACCACATTCACCAGAAAACAAATAGAGGACAGAAATAATGTTACCATAGAAACGCTTCAGTTACTCTTTAGTTAGTCAGTTTAGTGTGGGTAACAACTTCATGCTTATTCTTTTATTGTGTAGAACGCAGAGGAATGTAACAGAGCCCACTGTAACCCTGTGCTGAATCAAAATATACATCTATATATAAGAGGGCCCGCCATATACTGTGATTAAGAGATGAACATGACATGATCGAATGTCAGAACAAACCTAACCGGGCCTAAACATATGTGCCATGCATGTTGTAGTAATTAGTACATCAAATGTGAGATTTAGGGGGCTGTGGGTAGCTGTGGGGTAAAGTGTGTCACATGCACCGGGGTAAGCTGTGCCAGGGCTTAATGGGGAGAAAAGATGACTATTACAATGATATTTTACTGTTTTGCTAAATTACTATATGGAAATGTGTAATTGTTGATGCTGCAACGGACATTAAGACAGGATTTGATGAAGGATTAGATGAAGAAAACATGACAATCACCTCCCACCCCACCTCAGGTTTTAAAAGTTCTATTCCTGTTTTATTTATCGTCCCCCACAGTTCAACTCGAGTATAAAGTGGCACAGTTTGCCCCTCACTCTCCCTCATGTGATGTAATCAAACAACCAGTAGTCTTTTTTTTATTTGAGCAGGAACATATTTCCAGTGATCACCTGATATTGTGACTATGACATGTGGTTTACAAGCAAAAGCCAGATAAATTGTTCCTGGTTCGAGTTCACAGGGTAGCTACTTCCTGCTCATCGACTACTTATGAGACAAAGTAAGTGACCGACAAAAGACCTTTTCACGATGGCAAGATGTGAATAGAAAAGAGAAACTATTTTATTTAAATCAGGAACGGTTCAGAAGTAGAGAAAGTGGCTATGTTCAAAATGGACCGAGGTTGCTGCATACTGCGCAGCATATCTCTGATGTAAAAATGTTTTTTAAAGTCTCCAGTAACGAGTAAAGTTGGCAATACATTGTGGGATACAATATGTTCTACAGTTACAACCATGTAGATGAAGGTCATGTCACAAAAACGTCACATTTATAAACATTTACATTTAGTAGTAAATACAGTATGCATGTCGAATCAGATACAGTATGAGAAGTTTTACACAAGCAGACGTGCAGCGATAATTCAATGAAACATGATGATGTGTGTTCAGGAATGCTGTCATCTCTCAAGGACTGGTTTTATGATAGTGTCTCAACCTTATGGTGAATTTGCTGGTAATTCCACGATTTACAAATTCTTGATGGAGCTAAAACATAATTTCATCTTTGTTAGACATTTCTGAGCTTATTCACACAGTATTCTGTTATTGATTTAGAAGTAGATTATTAAAATACATTATGACAAGATCTGTTATTATTTGTAAGCAGGGATAACAGTAAAACCACAAGTAAAAAAATGTTTATAATTCTAACAGGTGATAGTTTTACATTGACCGGTAACTCACTTGTCTTATCACGTGCTTTTCAATCTGAGACTCAGACAGACTTTCTGCACTTATAAGTTTCATTGTTAATCCTATTACTGAGAAATCAGACAACAAAACTCTGCTCAGGAGGGTGTAAATACAACATATGTAAGTAACTTACAAAATAGACATGTACTAAAAGACAACGTGAAAACGATGTAAATGTATGTTAAAAACAACACATATGTAGACAAACATACCATACGGATCTGATTGTTTTGTTTGAAGCGTTGTGGATCATGTTTCCCAGAAAACAAACAAAAGACAGTTATAATATAAATACAGGAAAATAATTACATTTACCAGACTAATAACACAGCTGTTTATATGAATCTACAGTCAGATCAATTCAGCTTGCTTCTCTGTGTATCAACATAATGTTTATTCTATGTTTTTTAGTTATATAGAAGGTAGATGATCTCACCAGCGTGACAGAAGAAAGGCAAACGCTTAAAGCAGCTCTCATCTGTCCACTGGCCAGCAGATTTTAAAGACACAGCAGTACAGTGCTGAGCCCCCCGCAATCCTGGGACATAGTAGCCATTATCTGGTTGTGGAGTGACAGACGGCAGCCAGTATGTGAAGGAAGAGTTGCTCTGATCTGACCACAGTCTGTTTCTGTACAGACCAATCCATGCATAAAAACCATTTAAATTTATAATGTTCACTATCTGTTGATGCTCTGATTCATTCCTCACGATGGCCAGATCTGTGTAAAACTCTCTGCAGTATCTCTGAGCGTCGGTCCAGTTTTGGTTTGATGCTACCCAAACATACTTCTGGGAGGCGTTTACTCTGCCTAAAATACCACACACATAATAATATACAAAACTGTGGTGAGCATGACACATTAAATACATTATATGTAAACTTACCCAAGTCTAAAAATAAAT
>JAZGTJ010020751.1:0-10233 GCA_036877575.1 Botia almorhae
GATTGGTGGAATATTGTATGGTCCTGCACCTTCCACAGAAGAGATATTTACAGTAAATAAATATATTTTTAGTGATACTAGTGCTATCAGGATGTGAAGAGATTTTTAAGCAGCATCACAAAAGTTCTGCCTTTGGGGCAGTTGTGGGCTGCTGGTTCGAGTCAGACCAGAAGGTTGCAGGAATCAACTGAGCTGTGCTTGATCAAGACACCTTCCCTCCATTTGCTCCCGGCACCACAGTGCTGCCCACTGCTCCAGGTGTGTGTCCAGGGTTGCAGTGTGTGTGCACTAACTGCATGAGTTAAATGAAGAGGACACATTGAGAGTAAGGGTCACCATACCTGGCCTGCCTGTCACATCACTGGAGCAGAAGGTTTGTGTTTTCTGCTCTCTAGTGGTCATCTTGCACACATACTGCCTTTGCAGTTTCACAGGCATCTACACTAAAGTGTCAGTGTCATATATATAGTCTCTGTATTATCATCTGAACTGAAATAATCTCTGTGACGTTTCAATGAAAACATCATTACTGTAAATGAGATGGTAGGCTGTATAAAATCTAACTCAAACTCTGTACTATTATTAAAAGTGGTTAAAAAGTCTAATTAAGCTGTATTTATGCTAACTGCCTGATGAGATTGACATGCTGATGTGTCTAATTAACTTCAAGTAATAATACTTCAAAACAGCATCACTCTAGTCCTCAGCCACCGCTCAGATGTTGCTATAGTGATAGAGATCTCCATAGCAACAGAGAGATGCTCTGTATAATATTAAACAGGCGCTCTGTGTAGCGCCCTCTACTGAACAGAAGCAACAGAGAACTGAAGGCTGTACTTTGTGGATGCAGTCAGAGAGAGGTGCATAGGGTATAAGACAGCTGACTAGTGGTGTGCTAAACTAATACACTGAGCGATCTTTCTGATAAACAGGATTTAACTCAGATGAATTACAATTCTAAATACTTGTAACATCATGATTTAATACAGCAGATCTCACATACATACGCAGAGATGAAACAATCAAATGTGTTTATTAGAAGGATAAAATCTCCATGTTAACTTCTGAAAATAAGCTCGGTGTGCTCAGTGTTGTGTTGTGTTGTGTGTTGTCTGGGTTCTAATACTGGTCGTTCAGGTGTGAACTTCTATACATGTGGGATTATTTAAAAACAAACAAACAAACTTAACAATTTTCCCCGTCAATCATTTCTCATACACAGGGCCATCACATCATCGTCAGTGGTGGCGGCGTAAAACTCTGATATGTACAGAGCAGTCGAGTCTGGATCCGTCATTGTAATCTGTTGAAATAACTCCACGTAACACTGATTGAGTCGTACAGGAAAATCTGTGTCCCATATACACTGTCTGTATAATGTTCATTCAGACGGTTTTTAGAGATCAAAAATCCTTCGCCGCAAAGTCTTTGAGAAAAAATACAGTTTGTGGAACAATGAAGAAAACATTGTCAAACAAATGACACAATATCAAGCTGGCTGACATTACTGTACAATATTGTGCTTGTTGCAACATGGTCAAAAATCTTTCTGTTGTAACAGCAAGTGCTTATGGGTAAAGACTGTTGTGATACATTCACAGCACATTCAACACTTTTCTTAGAACATAACATACAGAAGTACCACATAAGACAGCGTGTGAAAATTAATGTCACTCAAAGCTGCTTTAGGAGGAGTGAAATGATATAGAAATAAACGGAACAAAATAATAATTATCATAAAGGGCAAATTGTGAAAAATTAAAGCCATTTTAATTGACAAACTTCCTGCTAAACAGGAAAGTAGCTTTAGGCACTGAAATTTCAGATGATTACATCTGTCTTGTAACTGAAGGCAGTTTATGTGGAGTTTTATTCCGGTCAGAAAGAATATCTCAGGAATGATATAGTGAACGAGATTCTTTAAAACAATGAAGAGTTAAACGACAAAATTAAAATACTGCCCACCCCTTTAAATATTTTGGTATCTTTGTTGTTTATTACCAAACGTCATTTACTGTTATTTGGCAAACATACATTAAACAGATATGGCACAATTCAACTGAGGTTTATGTTTAAATAAACATAGTTATATTGATATACTTGGCAGGATCTGTTTTCTTCCTGATACAAATCTGTCTTTCACCACAGATGGATTTCAAATTAGCATATAGTGGCATTTTTACTTCCTGAATTTGATTCAAGCACATGCTTTTAATAAACAACATCCTGCAGGTGCATGAGCACCATTATTAAGATCATTCCTGTGGACTCAAGTGTGTGTGTGTGTGTGTGTTAACTGTCTAATCAGACATCTGCTTTCAGTATCTCACAAGCTGATGCTATTAGCCATTTAATAACAAAGCTAGTCTATGTAAAGATGGGCACTTAGTATTTGTGTGTGTGTGTGTGCTAGAGAAACAGGAAGACAGAAAAAGAAGTAAAAGATCTCTGTTTTAAACCCCAGTGTGCTTCCTTACTGTGTTCTGCCTTCCTTCAGACAGAAACATAACACAAATGAAACCTCATAAATGACTGATTCACAACTGAGAGCAACTGTTCATGAGTCGAGAGGCTCCACAAACACACAGCTGATTCCAACAGTCTGACAACAACATGTTGCTAGTCAAACAACAATACAAAATAAGCTAAAAAATATACAGTGCACACAAGTATTGGGTGAAATGGCTTATTTTTGATTAGATGGAACTATTTTTGATCAAAATCTTATTGAAATAATAAATTACATCAAGTTTAGTGTTTAATAACACAAATATTATTTTTTAAAAAGCACTGTACAATCCTGAATAAAATGTTGACAGAGGTTGCTGTGTAACATTTTCTTATCTGTATCTGATCCAATAAACACAACTTTAGAGTAGACAAAACACAGTTTCCCAAAATGCTGTCTAGGTAGGCAGCTCACTCAGGTGTGGAAGAAAGCCAGAGTGTGTCTGGTGTAAGTTTGATGATGATAATGAAATAACAAACTTTAAGGTCACAGATGTCAGTTTCCAGGTCTGATCTCCACAGAGATGCAGTATCAGAACCCATTTCAACTCAATGCTGATTATCTACACAAGAACATTTGTGATATTTTTACACACTGCTATAAAGAAAGATCAAATTGTACCATGACTGATGGGTTCCATGACTAGAAACAAATAAAAAACATAAAGACATGTTTTGAAATATATAAAGAGCAAAATGATTGGTCTCATCACAGACACAAACAAGCAATGAGCACATTTTAGTTGCTTATCAACTGGGCATTAAGTCAATCTTTTATTTGACTTTAGTTTCTGTAGTTCCCTCATCTGGATCTCTTATCTGCTTTTTCTCTCTCTCATTTAGGGTCCAGGAGAGACCAAAAGGTGAAGCAGACAGTCTGTAGTGTGTTCACATGGGAAATAAACACAGACAAGTCTAAGAAACCTCAGGACAGCCTCTCCATCATTGTGTCTTTCTACACAACATTAGACCTCAGTATTATGCTCTGTTCCACAGCTGTATTATGTAAAAAAATCCACTGTACAAAAAGAAAGAAATAAAACAAACAGACATAAAGATTTTGATTCCAGCATGTTCTTCAGTCCTCAGAGCTCTTAATTCTCTGATAAAACTCAGTGACACACAGAGCTACAGAACACGAGAAATCATGTGATCAAGGCCATGAAACACCTGACCAATGTTTTCTCTCTCTCTCTCTATGCGTCTCTCTCTCTCTCTCTCTGCCTCTCTCGCCGCTGTCATTCATGTATACATTTGAGGCTGAGGTATTACTGAGGTAAAATCCTCAGCGCACTAGAGAAAAATACAGACAAATAAAGAAGATACGTCATACATTAGTGTTTGTATGAGGGTTGAAACAGCATTGTTGATTAAGACATACAGTGATGTTACTGTAGGCAATTTAAACTGTAGGCTCCTTTTATTTTTTTTTTAATTTGACTAAAATGACATTATCGAGCCATTTAGAAAGAATACATCTGAGGGACAACACCAGAGCCACAGAGGGTGTTCTGCGCGCCAGATTAAAATACAGGAGGTTTAAATCGAGTATTTTGATTTATTTGAATCAGAACGCTTGACTGTGACAGAAATGAGAGGGAAGTGATTCCTCAGGGAAATTTCCAGAATGGAGCATTTTTACATCTTTGCGTTTGATCACAGGAAAACAGCTGACCTCCATCAAACAGCGTCTTTACGCTGTCAAACAGCAGCTCTGTCATGGTAATCAACATGTCTCTTCTTTTCTGTTCACTGTCCACGTGAATCAACATTTGATTCTCTGTTTCTTGTGCAAACACATTTCCCAGTTCAATTCCCCAGTGAAATGCTGTCATTATCAAACACACGAATCTGCTGAAAGCTGCAACCTGCTAAACGTCGACTGCAGTTTTTTCCTCTGTGATAAATACGCAGTAACGTTTGGTCAGCTGCATGCTAGTCACTCATAAGGAGTGAGAGTCAAAGTGTGTCTCTGAACGCCGCGTGCCAACATTCAGTTGTGAGTGAAAGAGAGGGGGGGGGCTCTTTGTGGAAATGGCTGCTCCTTTCCAGGACAACGAAGTCCATTTAGTCCATCCTCATGCGTTGTGTGGCAGCGGCTCCAGACAAACGAGCTCAGATAGAAACAGAATGATGAGCAGGTAAAGAGAGAGAGAGAGAGAGACACTGTGATTGGCCGGGTCTGTACCGGCTCTGTAGTCCATATGTGGATTTTGCCTCTCACATTTCTTCATTTTCACACTCCTCACGACCGTCCTTCTCTTTGTTCACTGGCCAGTGGGCGTCCGATCACTCCCTCCCTTACCGTGCAGGTGGCCGAAGTCTGTCATGTCTACGAGTCCCCGGGACCCATGCAGCTTGGAGCGTGTCAGCCCCACGGGATGCTGTGAGGCTGGGGTGTAGTGGTGGCCCGTTGGAGGTAAGCCATGACTGCTGAAGATGTATCCATCGTGGGTCCAGCGAAGAGGCTCTCCGCTGTACTCTATCTGTGTGCTGGGAGCCGACACCACCCTCCGTCGGTCAGGAGAGTCCTGGGGAGTCATGGGGTAGTTGTATTCGCCGGCTGATTTGCGAAGAATAGTGGCTGGCCGGATGCCCTGATCACGGTACTTGGAGAGGGAAACGTAGCGTTGGCGGTCAATGCCGGTCTCAATGGCCTCCTCGTGTCGTCGCCCGGAGCCCTGCAGGAGCTTCGAGTTGAGGAACAGGGTGGAGGGGGGTGGTGGGCACTGGGTGCCCACTGAACTTAAGAAGGTCTGACTCTGATCCCAGCTGGATCCGGAGTCTGAGAGGCGTAGCCCACGTTTCTGCTGCAAGGGTGTCTGCTCGGGAGTGGGCAGCAGACCTGGATCCAGGTCGCCTGCTTTCACCCAACCGTTGGGCATGACGAAGAGTGTCTCACCCTGCGAGCGTGGACGGTCTGTGCCGCTGTGCCGGGATACACTCATCACAGAGCCACTTCTGCTTTGTCCCATCACGCAGCGTTCCTTCTCGCTCTTCCTCTGACTAGAGGAGGAGGCCGGAGTGTTGCTGTGTGAACGATGACGGTGTTTCTGACCCATGATCCAGCACACAGCCAGGCCTGAGAGCGCCGCCCCAGTGGAAAACGCTGATACTGCAGCGATAACCAACAGGTTCAAAGTAACAAGACTTTCTTGTTCATCCATAAAACTCTCATGCAAAAGGCCTGCAGAGAGAAAGACAGAACAAGAAAGAGATAGAATGTGATAGAAAAAAGACAGAGAAAAAATAGAGCAAAAATGTGTTAAAATTCTATAGTAACACTCTCTCAGATTACACAGAATTAAATAAACACAGAACAAACCGAGGTGGGAATTTACTAAGAATAAATTTCACCCAGCGTGTTGTTTATTTGCACATACTGTCCTAGAACATGATTCATTAAAGCATGCAAATACAGTAACGCTGCTAACATGCCATAAAATTATTGCTGATTGCAATTTGCACGAGTCTCATTTCCTAATTTACAGGCTGGTTGCTGGGTTACAGATGATGCAGAGAAGCAGCAGATCTGACATACTTTACTGAGACTGTACAGCATCTGTGAGTCAGACACCTGAATCAGCTCTTTAAAATTCAGAAAGTGTGCTGAGCTACATCCTTTAACTTCCCTTTTAAATAAAATCCCATTTAACGGCAGTGCCAGTTTCCCCTGGGCAGAAAGAGTGCCATGTTAATTGTGTCGGGGGCTGGCAGCTGCCAATCCAGTTTCTGTAATGAGCCTCATTTGCATAAAAAGGCATGTTTGCACAGAATGAAAATCTTATTATGCACACATATGATAGCTCAACTGGTAGCATTGTGTTAGCAGTGCAAAAGTTTGTGGGTTCGAATCCCAGGGAACACACATACTGATCAAATGTAGATCTTTAATGCACCGCAAGTCGCTTTGGATAAAAAGTCTGCCAAATGTGTACAGTAAACACATAAAGAATACATACAGTATAGAGAACATATACAGACAGAAATGTCTGGGAATGTATATCAGAGATGTACACAAAAGCTGACTATAGAGAATTAAACTATTTTAACCTCTTTTAACCTCTCAAAGGTCAACAATTCAAAAACACAAAGGCTAACAAAATCAGAGTTCATTCTGACGTACAGTATGAAGCAGTGTGAAATTGACTTATTGAGTTTCTGTACATTTCAAGCCCCACGATCGATCCCACAACAGGAGATTGAGAGATTGTGAACTACAGTCTCTCCTAATTCACTTGATCAGACACAGCGAGCGGTTCAGTTAAACAGATGCTGCTGTTCTTCAGAAGAACGTAACATGACCTTTGAAACCCAGCACTTGTAGTCCTGCCTCCAGAATCATAAATATGCAAATTGTGCCTTTCATGACCACAAGCAACCTGCGCTATTCAGCTTTATATGAAAAGACTTGATGAGCAGATTAAAGAAACAATAGAGCCGGTCTGAAGAAGCTGTTTCATAGTCTCATGTTCAATTTCTTCTAAACACACTTACATTCCTTCTTCTGCTGCTCCCGGTGAGCTGTCCTTGGTTTTAATCTCTGTTCCCTCAGTGTCTCTCTCTCTCTCTCTCTCTCTCTCTCTCTCCATGCACTGGTGGATTATGTGTGGGCTGTTAGCTACAGTCTGCCTCAGCATGTGAGCTGCTGAATGTTTTGACGGTTGCTTGTTGTTTCACTTTTGAAAAGTGTGCTTGTGTGCTTATCTAACCTGTGAATATACTGTGTGCTCTTACAGTGGTGTCAGATGGCAATATTTCAATGCTACTGTGAGGTATTCCAAACAGTAGTCATGGTATTACTCTGGTACATTGTTTGCTATAGAACACAACGATTACATGTAGCAAATCTCTTGAATCAGCAGCACAATCTCAGGTTGTTATCTTTAGTGAATTCATAGCGAATCTATCTGCATTTTTATCCTCTCATCTGTGTTTTCATACAAGCTTATTTGCTCCAGTTTAGCAGTGGACCTTCATGTTTACTCTTTCTAATATTCAAACATTTTCAAATTTTCATTTTTACAAATACATAGTAGTCCCACAGGTCACTCACACACAAAAATACTGTTGGAGTGTTTTACAACGTCCCCACCCCTCTACACACGCATGGAAAATGATACAAAGACATACGAATACACGCAAGAATCCCAGTTTTCCTGTCTCTTGTATTTTCCTTCTCTTTCTGTTTTGTGTCATTAACATGGCTGTGATAATCTCACTTCTTATTGTGTTCTAACAGCAGAAATCTGAGAGAGACAACAGAATCTGTACAGTCAGTTGAACCATTTTCTATCTATTTTATTTCCTTCACACATTTTTAAAAAATAAAAAACTGCAAAATTGCGATTAATGCCTGTGCGCGTCCTCCATGTTCACCTCTGAATCCACACAAAGCCCTCGGGCACTTCCAACCACACTCTGAACAGACTGTGCTGGTATTCAGGGTTATACTGTTTAAAATATGACTGAAGCTCTGTGTGAAGGACAGAGTGAGCAGAGGAGAAGATTTTGATGGGAGTGTTTGATGGAGATGAGAGGGGGCTGACCAGCAGACTGGAGCTGTATTTCTGCTTTAATGAGCTGCTGACTTAGGGTTCATATCCCTTAATCAAATCATTTCATACTGGCCAAACAGCAGCCATTTTCCAGAAATGTCACTGGACTCTATGTTCATGTATGTTTGATTTACAATGTCTGATGAAACTCTGGGATTCTGGGTTTCACTGGTGTTGTAGG
Organism: Botia almorhae; assembly: GCA_036877575.1. Lineage (NCBI taxonomy): Eukaryota > Metazoa > Chordata > Actinopteri > Cypriniformes > Botiidae > Botia > Botia almorhae. The sequence continues at coordinate 8,248 of JAZGTJ010020751.1, forward strand.
TGTAAGAAGCGAGAACAAGCTTCATGTTTTCCACTAAAACATCACGCATCAGACATAAGTCGATACGGAAGGGTCACAATGGTCAAGCAGACACTAGCAACTGAAGAGTCAGTTAATGAGGTTTACTAATTCAGTAGATTTGGTTTAATTAGCTGACAGCATGCTGTGCTGTTGAATTAAAAGAAATAAAAGAAAATGACTCCTCAAGAGAAGTCAAGGGTTTCGTTTCATACTGATGTACTTAAGACAGAGTAGTCAATGTTTTATGTTGGTCTTTTCACATCCTGATAGCGGTCGCTATGTTAAATAAATATTACATATATTTATATATTCATGTATTTTCTGTGGAAGGAGCAGGATCATAAAATGTTCGTCCAGTCATTGCATTCGGTCTGAATGTAATAATAGGCTGTCCTGTTTGCCTGTCAAACTATGCATGCATTCATGTATTGGAGGAGGCGTGGCTTTTGAGAGCGGGGAAGGCGGGATTTCCAAGCTAGCTTGCTATTGCTAGCCTCTCTGAATTGCCTACCCTTGCCTTAAGTAAACGCCCTCTAATAATCTTCCCTATATTCTACCAGTTTTGAGCTGCTCTCTTAGACAGGAGAAGCCACCTGACCAACAGGTGAAATGACCAACCACAGTTTGAATTTATTTTAAATGTGACATTTAGTGGCAGACAAACATGGAATCAGAATCATAATACACAGGCCTTTCTCTATAATTCTGCCTTTTGTGCTGGAAAATGTCATTTTATTTGAAAAGGTTACTGCTCTACTTTTAAGAAATCATATTTTCCACCTTAAGTGTAGAAACATGGAGACATGCTGTTGCCTGAGAAGTTCCTATAGTTTCTTTACAAGAATATTTTGTGTATTTCCTACTGTCTTAAAACGCTGAATAATAATCAAAGCTTCACTGCCACAAACCTTGTAGACTAACTGACAAATCAACAGCTTTCATTGTGAACTTGTAAACACAACTGTGGGAAGGAGGGTCAGCCAATCAAATTCTAGCTTGCTATTTTGAAAATCGTTTGCATTTTTTGTGTGCAACATCCATTAGACTGACAGAACATGTGACAGAACATGCTGTGTCTAATTTGAGGCTTCCACACAATGTGTGTAGATTTCTCAGAAGAATCTCTTCAGTTACCTCTCGTTTGTTCTCAGTTTTAATCTTTATCCTTCAGTTTATGCTGTATGTCAACATGCTGTAAATCACAGGGTGGCAGATACAACACAGTCTCACTGCCTATGAAAACTGTTGTTAAATAAAGCTTCATGATTTTCACTCCAGTTTCGCACAAGTGTGACTTGCACATTGTCCTACACTAAATTCACATTTATTTTGCGCTTTTCACAATTTTGCATAGTTGCAAAGCACCTTTACTAAAAAACAAACAGAAGAGATAGAAAACTTTATAGAGAAAACAGTAAGATTATAAAACATTACAAACATAAAATAATATTATTGCGGGGTGTGGGGCTAGTTTTACGCAAAGTGGCTTTCTGGTCACTATTTAGAGTTTCCAGACAAAATGCAAAAATGCCCGTTTTCTCCAGCAGTGGTTTTGTGTGCTGGTTTAAAATTAACCTCAATCAAGAGCGTCTTAAAATAGAACAATTCTCACAAATTCTGTTCCCATGACTACACTATAATTTCGATATCGTGTTTTCTGTAATAGCTGTTTAGACGGTAACTCTGCTGTCATTCTTCTCCTTAGCCAAACTTTATCTGAATATTAGCACCTCAAAGAGAACAAACCTCATTGCACAGCTCCTCTCCATTTCTATCCTGAGAGCAACTCAAGTCAAGTTACTTTAAAGTACAAACTTTCTTCTGCTTCACTCTCTCTCTTACTGCTGTGTTACTCAGAGATACAACCTCAGCTGATCTCAACAACCTTGGCTGATCTCAACATGATCGGCTGATCTCAACAACCTCGGCTGATCTCAACAAGATCAGCTGATCTCAGGGTTTAAA
>JAZGTJ010020752.1:0-10231 GCA_036877575.1 Botia almorhae
TTTCAGAATGAGCGCCAGAACTTTCTGTATGCAACAGTTACTTGTTTCTCACATTATGCGGATGTATTATAATATTATAATAACGTTCACTCGACGCACACTTGCTCACATGACTGTTGCTCATTGTCACGTTTTTTTACAGCAGGCATCAGAAATACTGCCGTTCTGTGAATTACAGACGACTGCAACACTTTCCCTTTGCTGTGACAGAATGAGCTTTTACACGCACAAAACTTTTCAAACTGCTCCTTATTTTGCTGAAAATTGCAGTAGGTACTGCGGAGTTTTTGTCACTTCACCTATAGCTTATGATTACAGTGTCACCTTAAGAGCTATAGACTGCCTGCGTTCGCGCCCGTATATTCTTTCTGTTGTCACTTGGTCTTATGGGTATTTCTAGCCTCATGTATAATTTCGACAGTTAAGCTAAGAAAGGGATTTGTGATATGACAGTAATTGTTATATAAACAAAGGAAGATGAATCTAAGACAGACCGGGGGTGACAAGCAACATCAGTGCCCACCATTTACCCTTTTTCCATTGTAGGGTGTAGTTTCTGTAAAGTTGTAACATGCTGGTGGTCCCACATCTCCCCCTGTAGACAGGAAATGATACTGCAAATGCTGCACAGGGGAGAAAGTTAAGGTAAGTTTGGGTAAACTTTCATCACGTCATAAACGTGCACTTATAATTTTAGGATTAAGTGAGTGACGCAACGATAGCTGTTTCAAGACGATGCAGTGCGCATCCACTCCATAAAACTCATCCCCGGAGGTTTCAGATAACTAAGAGTTTGTAGTTTCATGCTGTAATTCTGAAATAAATCATTCACTAATGTTCCCTCTGTGCACAAATGAACAGAAGCTGGAGTGAGTGTTTACCGTAGCTCAACTGTGATTAATGGCTTTGATTAGAGCCGAATTATTGGGGAGGAATTATTCATATACTTTGGTCACAATATATTTTGTCTCAAACTATTACTTGCTATTTCATGAATCAAACATCTTGATTTGTTTCGCTCTCCTGGCTGTTATTGTTCCTTATCAGGTCTTTAAATTTTCCAAATTGCGGTGTTAGGCGACCCAGCAGTGTGACACGCGACCCGGCAGTGTGACACGTGGGGTCTTTGATAGGTGAAGCTTAATAAAGTTCTCTGATTAAAACTATAACAGTAACACAGTTCACAACACAAATGTGCAGCCACTAATAATAATAATCACAGTGACCAAAAGGAGCAACAATTTGTTGGATAAATTACATCGTAGGAGCAATTTCACTTGTGTTAAATGAAGCAGTAAGTTTTCAAAGGGAGGAGGCCTGTGGCAAAATAAACAATTTAATAAGAATGAAAGGTTTCAGAAACTTTATTAATTTATACATTTAATTAGGAGTTATGTGCTTGCAATTTATAATGGGACAGATAGATTGAAATGTCTATATTCTATGGTTGTTATTCCTTTTAATATACAGAGCATAATAGCTTGGAAGCCTCGACTCTTTTCTCCTCAGTGATCCTCTCACTTTCTCAATGATTAAACTCGTTTATTCTGCTTCACTTGGAAGTTTGGAACCACGTCACAAAATTAAATAAATCAACTTTAAGTGTGCTGAAAAATAGGCAAAATAATAAAGGAATAAAATTAATGCAATCACGAGGTCAGCAAAATATTTACGCTCCGGTGGAGAGTGCTTTTAATGACCCTTTCTGCTCTTGTGCAAAAACAAAACGGGTTTAATCTTTAATCAATACAAGAAAACATTTTACAGGTTCCCTAAAAGCAGTTTGGTACTTAAGCCCTGGGCTACGATCAAAAATGAGTACTCAGTATACTTCTGCATCATTTAAAGGTTGCTTATTTTGCAGTTCCACTTAGCATGCTAATCAATCGGGGCAAACACATAGAATTCGTTTGTGGCGTCTTGGCTCCGAAACCTTTCGTGCCTCTTCGGTTTTCCCTCAGGTGTCTCAAAGACTTGAGTTATCGTATATTAAAATATACTTCTTTTCTTCATTTTTCTTTAAAAACTACGTTAATGAAATCGATGTCAAATGATCGTTCTTGTCGTGGTAGACAGATCCATCTGTCGCTAACAGTTATGTTAGGAATATGGACAGTGCTTTAATAACAGTCTCTCCCCACGAACCTCCTAATTAAATACAGCTTTCCTGAATAACAATTACTAGCAGACCATGCAAATCAGTCTAAGAGACATGAGTGACTCTCTCTTGGTTAGCCACTTTAACCTCTAGAGAACACAATCTGTCCCCAGGGAGAGATGAGAATTAATGAAGTGAATGGTTGGATAAGGACCAGAGCTCGGGACACCCTCCCTTCCTTCTCTTTCTCTTTCCCTCCATTTCTTTGATGTCATGGTAAAATTATGATAACTCACAGTACGGACGCCATTACAGTGGTCAGTGCAGGCGTTATTGCGTCTGAAGATTTTGCCCGTATATTCCTAGACGTGTGACAACTGATTGATGTCAGGTTTGCTGAAGCACCAGCCAGAACGTTAGTAGTTCAGAAATAATGATTATTCTCTGCGATTCATTTAACAAAAGCAAATGTTATTAACAAGAGCCTTCGACCACTCGTAACTGTTACACAAAACTTTAATGGATCTTCCTACTTGTTTTGAGTTTACTGGAGACAAAGGGCAAAAAATAAGGACAGAAAACTTGACGTATTTGATATATTTGCAAACAAGAAGACTTTGTTATAAAAATTTAAAATGTTAATTTACAGCATTTTAAAATGGGGGAATCGCTTGTAGTCTTAATTTAATAAACGCATTTAATTTTACCAGCTTGAGAAGGATGTATTATGTTGTAATCCAGAAAGATAAACGTTAATTTTTTAAATAAAAAATATTCAAATGAAGGGGACAGAATTTGTTTAAAATACCGTAACAATATCAGAAATGTAAACCGACTAAATGTCACTTTCTATGGTTTATAACACATAGCAAAGGTGTTTAGTATGCTACTGTCGTATGTGCCTTTCGTCAAAGAAATAAACTTTCGTACGTATAACATATTAACTGAAGTATGAAATGAACTGCTACTGTAATTTCCAGTTCCATCTATGTGTGCGCACGTGTCTCTCTCTCCTGCTGGTCTTTCACTCCAAAAGTAATTAAACGCAGTGAGTCGACTAGCTGCTAGCAGAGACGCCGGCAGTGAACAGCGCTCATTTCAGACTCGTGTCTCCAGAGGAACACCGAGTCTGACGCCCTCAGAGTAACTACGGCCACAGAGAGGAAACTGCTGGTTATTATCCAAAAATATGGAAGCCAGGTGTCGGATAAATGTTCATTTGTACACAAGAGGTTCACTGTTTGCCTAATACTTTAGCGCAGGGGTACGGTATTTTTATGGAGCCAATCAAAATGTGTCATTATGTTTAAATTAGTTGTGCCCTTGACTGTGGTTGCATAAGAGGCACACATCCACACAAACACTTTGAGTTACAGGTCCCAGGGCTCTGTTGAAAGTTACCTTGAGATGTCAGCTGAGCCAGGGGCCCGGTAGCATTGATTGCTCCCTAATCTGCAGTCTCATGTGCCTTCCAGTTAGTGCCCTTATTCTGTTGTTGACACACACACACACATTTTCTTTCTTTCTGTTTGACTCTATAAGGGTGCACGATTTATCTTATAAGCAGGGGTAAAATCGCAATTTATTTCCGTTTGCTTCATGTTCCAGTCCGGGTTTTGTGTTCATCTACATAAACTGCTCTAAAACACCATTTAAGTGTATTACATTAAATATTGTGTTTAGGATAGGGGGTGGTGAACCCTGGCACACGTGACAACCGCCTAAAGCTGTCCGGCTGTCACGGGGTGCCGCTCCTCACCTTGCTCCACAACCCCTGTCAGTTCCAGTGAAATCACAAAATAAAACACAACACGGGTGGGTTTTCAACTCGGGTCTGCTTGTGTCCAAACAACAAACCACTGGAGCGCTGAATAAAACAACACAAGATAACATTTTTTACTTTATTTTTTATCTATGACTTGAAGGTTACTTCAGTAAATTACATAACATCATAACAAATACCATAAGAAAATCAATCACAACAACAGCTTATGTCATGTCAATAATTTAAACACGATTTCACCAAACAGAAACGATTGCACGTAGCACAGAACTGAGGCCAACGAAAGAAAAAGGAGAAACAAAACATCAAACATACACGCCTAAAATTATTTATATATTTATATATAGATATGTATATAAAATCTTTACAGTAATAAAACTCTTGTCTTCTACAAAAATAATCTTCCTTACTCTTAAGAGAGAAGTATCGACGCTGGACTGATTTCCAGGCTGCCGTAGTTTGTCCATTCAGAGCTCATAAAATGTCTTCATTTTATGGCCAGTTGTAAGAACGTTTGCTCCTCCCCCAGTCTATACGCACAACTCAATTTCACATTTTTCCCCCTTACATTAGGGTTTGAAGTAATGCCTTCTTATAGGTGTGGATGTCGATTAAATTTAAGGATAACTACTTAACGATATTGCTATTGTTTCATTTACGACTCCTCCCCCTTTACCCACAATCCCCTGCTCTCATTTGACTGACAGTCTCATTATCCATCGTCTTGCGTTGATAGCTTACGATAGTATGAAAATATCATCTGTACTGTGATCGTGTTCATAGTGAATTGTCTCAAAATCAATATCTTCTAGCACTGTGTGATATCTCTAGCCTAAAAATGAGGAAGGATTAAAGGAAAACGATAAGTTACAAAGTTCCCCTTAAAAACATGCAGTCCTCAATAGCCTCGGTAATAAACACAATCCCCATTTACATTCATTGTTATATGACCCAAACAATGGGTGTATTATAACCTACATATTCAAATGGGCCTGTAGAATCTGCAATTAAATGGATAAATAAGTAGAATATTGGGCTGTGTGAGTGTGTGTTCTATCAATATTCTAGCGATTTTCAGTTTTAGTACTAAGAGCTGTAGTTTTGTACTGTAGTGTTCTTGTGTGCCTGTTATTGTCTGGTTACAGTCTGGTACATGTTCATATCCATCAGCCTGTACAGTTCACGTCAGGTATGACGAGACAGTAAATAGAAAAGGTTCAAAATGACATGCAGCTTATTTGCTCCATGATAAATGAATCATATAACTCCTTGAGTGCACATAAAATATTTCATACAAAATTCAGCGTCGAGACGCGTATTATTTTAGAGTTTATATAATGATTATCGTTATCTGCGGGCCTGGCTCTCTTGAAATAACATATCTTACATAACATATCTTGATATTAACTGATATGCACATGTTTTATCTAAATAGCTACCAGTAAAGAATTAGTTAAACTAAATAAATATAGAAATTGCAGAGAAGCTAAACCAAAACAAAACAGGTCTAAACTTTGCTCTGGTTATATGAATTAAAAATTAATTTTACTCTGTGTGTCTGTGTTTCAATAAAGTTCAGATGTGCTAAATATAGTTTCACAAAATGAAACTACAGGAACGATGCTTGATTTTACGAAAATTGTTTGTAATTCCACAGTTTGTTTTTAAAATGTTGTGTATCCACGTTTTACTCATGAATACCGCAGTGCCACTGTTAGCAATAAAAATAAAAAACACAAGAAACTGAGAATGGTCTTTTTCCACCTTTTCGTTCCAGTACGCTGGCCTTTCACGCTAACTGTACACACTGGTGATCTTTAGAAATAAACGGCATCAAAAATGTTCTGGTGTTGAATACATGGACGTATCAAAAAGCTGTACAAAGTTTGTTGTAGTATTCACAGAGCACAGTAAACGTAATGTCCAACATGCACAAGTACTGAATAAAGCTCGAAACCTTTGTGTCCGCGTGATCAAAGAGTCCAGAGTTCAAACGTCGATGTATGTTGTAGGATCTGATGAGAATTTAACACATGGATGAGGTTTGATGCATTCTGGGAAACAGAAAAACAGAGATATAAAAATGTGTTTGTGCCATGACTTCACTTTCTTTGCAGCGCCCACAGACAATTTGCACTGATATGGGTGCACAAAAAAACAAGAGCTTTCAAAACACCACAAGCTCCAATCTGATTGGCTGGCTCCAATTTCCAAGAATTGCAGGTTTACTTGTGTGTTTATTTTAATCTGTTGAGAAGTAAAGTCCTGTTTTCAAAGGAATAAAGTGTTATGAAACACGAGCAGTTTCCAGAACTAGTTTCCAGAACACGGGTCAAATTTTGTAGGATTACTCGCCTGTTTACTAGATACTTTGACATGCAAAAGGTAATTCAGTTAATACAGGGAGTATACTGTAACTTGATTGGCCAGTGCTAATGTATGTTAAAATTCATCAAATCAATGTTAATGTCGTGCACAGTAAGGCTGTACTGACCGATGGTCTGTGTGTTGGGCTCCGGGTCCAGTGGCTCCAGCGATGTGAGAAGCTCTTTCTGAGAGCTGCAGCTGGGTGTGCTGTCAGTGGGGCTCACTGGACTCCGGATCATTTCTTGGTCTTTTTCGTCCTGCATCGCTGAATAGATGTGGAGGCCTGGGATCTTCCTTGAGGAAAGATTTACAATGAGACACGTGCAAAACGCTCCATGCGCTACAGTGACACCACGCGCGTCCCTCACTTACATAACCATTAATAGCTTATGTCAACTTTAACCATGTGTTAACACTCATTTATTGATGCTGTGCTTGTGTTTGTCAGTATATGACAATCTGGAAACATCCACCCTGTTACCATGATTTCGCTCCGTAATTTAAAATGGCTATTTGCAGAAAAATATCATACGGTCGTCTTTCTAATCGATACCTTGGATTTTCACAAGCTTGAGCGTAACGTAAAATTAAACAGTAAAAATTACCAACCCTATTACTGTCAACCCTGTTACTGTCACTCTGAAGGCATAATTACATCCCAGCAAATGTGCTATTTATAAACGCTGGAACACACTGAAAAAATTGCTTAAAATCGGACAAAATTGTCTATTCAAATCACGTTATTAAACTGCAAAGGCACTTGTATCGTGTAATGACCCTCAACACACGCCCTGGGCGGGCAGCAACAATTAATAGCCAATACATTATTATCGACTTTGTAATTCACATTGTTCCAATCGTTCATCACAGAAGGTGTTTATAGTTTGCGTGTGTGGTGGTCTGCATTCACAAGGCAAGGCCTGAGAGACGCCTCAGAGAGAAATTTGTAATGAGACACGGGTGAAGAACAAACGACCTCTGGGCAAAAGGGTTACAATTAAGCTAGTTTGAATGGGCTTCAGCGAGGCCTCCCTTTAGAGAGGTGATTTTATCCGACTCCGTCTGCATCATTACGCTGAGAGAATGTACCGCAAGCAAAAACGACTGCACAACTTAAACTCAGCATTGCCTTTGAGGACTCAAAAGTGATTTTTTTGTGCTAAACACAAGCGGAGTGGGACAAAGCAGTCAGGAAACAGAACACAACGGACAGATCATTAAGATGTGACGGAATGTTCTCGTTAACAGAATGTTCCTCAGGTTCTTGGCTACGTACGCAAGCTGTGTAACACTTTAAAAACAACTTTTACTACTTGAAACGTTACTGGTTCTCGAGTCACTGAATTCAGAATGAAAAATAAAATCGTTTGAAAATTCCTGGCACACATTGAGTCTCTGCAGCCTCTTTCAGTCTCCTGATCTTGTCTTATTGACCTCTCACGCCCTTTTCTCTCTCAGCCCAGCGATGAAAACCACGCAATCGTTTAACATTTCATAAAGGTCAACTTGAAAAACTCAAAGGGCTAAATATTGTTAATGTCTGGCCGTTGACTGACATTTCTTATTTATTATGAGCACGTAGCCCAAAATAAGAAGGTACTGTGATAGGGACGATCTGAATCACCGCTCGACATATCTGCTCTGTGGCGCATCGCATCTGACTCACAAGGGATCGTTTTGCTTTGAACTTTCCGCAGAGCTAAATTTACCCTAAATTTAAAGAGTGAATTTAAACAGCTAAATTCCACACGTTTACCTCAGCGACAGCTGCGATCATTCCAGTGTTAAGCCAATAGCATCATTTCTATAAAGTTAATAAGACCGTGTCCTACACATATAGTGCAAATTATGAAATATTTTAAATTTACTTTACTATATCGTTTCATAAATGTTTTCAACTTAGTTTATTTACAGGTTTAAATTAGACTTTGGAACCCACTGCTTCAGTGGTTACCTAATCATAACAATATAAAATCTAGAAATAACCATTCCTATACCATATTAATATACAACTATACTTACCTACCATACCAAACTATACCATATCTATGTATAACCATATGTTTATATATCCGTGCCTATATACCACAGAGAGAAAGATAATGCCTGTGCAATATCTATATATAACCCGCACATATACATCAAATTTAGATCCATCAAGAGCTGATCTAGGTTCAGGCTTTAAAATGGATAACGGTACCTTTTGAATTTATAGATGAGGAACACAGCTAAACCCAGCACGACCACAGATAGGAGCATGAGCATAGCGGAGCCACTGTGGTTCTCGCTTGTGTCCACTAGAGGCGCTAGACACAGGGAGAAATCAAGCAGAAGACATTACAGCATGTTTTCAAGCGTCACTGTAATGTTTAATAAATGTTCTTACAAGGTTAAAGTACATGTTGAAAACCATCAGTGACTAATTCTAATACATTACCTGCTGATAAATGGGCGGTATATACTGTGATCTGGACTCCTGGTCTGAGTGTGAACTGAACCAGATTCTGATTCAGAGCACTGAGCACCAGTTCTGAGAGCTGAATGGGGACAAAACAACGGTGTTGTCATATTCAAACAACAGCATTAAAGCACCTTTAAACACCTCCACTGCATTCTATATGATCGGCATAAACATGTTATTAAAACACATAAACATCCCCAGAAACAATGCAGATTCTTAAACAAAACATTCCTGCCCTGGAGTTATCTGATGTCTCTGAGCCCTGATGCATTGTGGGTTGAGGCACAAGCGTGGGCTCCTGATGTTGTTTGTTGTACTTGAAATTCGACCACGCCAGGAAGATAGCTTCACATAAATCATCCACATCAACTTCACTCAAAATATAGATATATGACACGGGAGGCATCTCATTGGGACCAAGAAATCTTTCCCTCACTCACAGAAAGCCCTTGACTGTTTGTTTTTAATGGCACTCCCAAAATGGCGGCTCTTTTCTCTTTGTTTTTGTACACAGAACATATTTTTTTAAGATGGCAGGTTGGACCTGAGGTCAGTGTACATAAGACATAAAACAACTTCCTGCTCAGGGAGTCCATTTTTTCATCTTCTCTTCATTCGCTTTATTACATTTGTCTCGTTTACTAAATGACTCCTGACTTATTTCTGCGGCCCTTTTCTCCTCATCCCTCTCGCCTTCTCTCTTTCTCGCTCGTTTAAAATTAGACCATCCTGTGAATAATTACTTTCTTTATGAATTGTAATGGGGTCAGTAAGTCTATTATACTTTTCTAACAAGGCTATCCACACATTACACTTTGAACATGTCACCTCTGAACAGAGATTTATGAGGATCTGCGTTTGAAAGGTCTGCCGGAGTTTTACGGCAGATCTGAGCGAGGAAAAACGCTGCAAAAGACGCTGCGGTTCGCAGCCAATCAAGGAGCCCAGCAAAGTGCAGATATCCCCCATCATGTGTAATCTAATATCTCTGGCCTACAGGCGATTTCTGAACTGGATATGATGTACAGTTGTGAAAGAGCTGCTGATGACCTCTGGGGTGAGCAATCACTGCTTTAAAAAATGTAAATGACACGGCGCGTTAATACTGGAGTATATGAGCCATATTCTCATATTCAGTAATGGCTGTTCTTCGTCATGGCCAAATACTCTGAGCTGTGTCCGAAATGACCCATGGCCAAAAATATCGCAACCGACTACAGAATGGATGAAAGATCACATTCAGACAAATGACTTTTGCCACTTTTGTTTCATTTGGCTCCTATTTTGTTAACAACAAAGTATCTAAACTTCAGAATGAGACAATTTCTTTAAACGGCCATCAAGTGTTTGTAATATTATGTTTTGCTGCAGCTTGGATCATGCACAAGCAAACGTTTACGTTTACTAACGCCATAAGTACAAATGCACAATTATTGCACCATTGTTCATTTATTTAAAAAAATGAACACGTCTGATAACGGAGGGGTTTCCGAGACGAAGTGAGTAGTATTTGAATCATCAT
>JAZGTJ010020753.1:0-10231 GCA_036877575.1 Botia almorhae
TTCATAGATCATCCAGGTAACCACACACAGTATTAAGAACCAAGGGTGCCCAAACTTTTGCACAGGGCCATTTTAATAATTTCAGCCAAATTTTTGTCTCTGAAGAGTATATGTAAACATATTTTATGTAAAATATGTCACTTAGGACAGTACTTAATAAAAAATAACATGCTTTGGTATGATAAATCTTATTTTGTTGAAATTATTCACATTTTCACAGATTCTACAAGGGGTGCCTAAACTTTTGCATACCACTGTAGGTGAATCTTAATAACTTCTAATAATCTAGTTTATGGTTCATTGTTTTAGAAGCCCAGCCCTGTAATCATTTGGCGTTCATAATCTTAACACTCTACTGCTCATGGGCAAACGCATTATCAAAATCTTATCCTTCTTACTTTGAAGTACATTGGCTCCTCTTTGTATTTGAGAGCATGTGTTTTTCCCACTATTCCCAGAACAGATGAAACCTTCTCTGGGTCATGAAGGTTCTCCATGACTGTGTTGATGGCGTTCATGACGCGACATGCATGTTTCCTCAGCTGAGAGCATTTCTCCATCTCCGCTGGGTCTTCCATTTCCTGGAACTGACTGAAATACTGCTTTGCTGAAGGGAAGTGCACAAAGAATCTGAGGAATGCAGAAACGACACCAATCTGAAAACAGCTAGCAAGTATCAAGTTTAGTGGACACTATATATAATGGAATATATAATGGAATGATAGAGTTGTCTTATCTGGCAGTAACACAAGCTGTGATTTTGTGAATATTAACAAAATGTTAAAATGCAAAATGTAAAAAAGGCAAAATGCATTGTAATTGCTCTAATATTGTACCAGTTATTTACATATTTTATAGTGTAATTTTTAGAATTTATATTAGTGATAAAATGTTTAATAATTACCCTAGAAGCTACACTAAGATTCACAAGTGTAATACAGTAATAGAACACAAATGTCAACAGGCCAATAATAAAAAAAGACTTTACCCTTGTTAACATTCTGTCCATGGGTGGACTTTGCAGACTTTGCTCTCTGCATTTCAGAGAGTAAAAGATGCATAATTTAGTATGTAAATACATGTAAATTTGGAAAAAATTATACATAAAAAAGGAAAAAAGATACACTATATTGCCAAAAGTATTGGTTCATCCATCCAAATAATGGAATTCAGGTGTTCCAATCACTTCCATGGCCGCAGGTGTATAAAATTAAGCACCTAGGCATGCAGACCGCTTCTGAAAACATTTGTGAAAGAATGGGCCGGTCTCAGGAGCTCAGTGAATTCCAGTGAGGTACTGTGATAGGATGCCACCTGTGCAACAAGTCTAGTTGTGAAATTTCCTCATTACTAAATATTCCACAGTCAGCTGTCAGTGGTATTTTACCAAAGTGGAAGCAATTGGGAATGACAGCAACTCAGCCATGGCAGACCACGTAAAGTGACAGAGCGGGGTCAGCGAATGCTGAGGCGCATAGTGCGCAGAGGTCTGCAACTTTCTGCAGAGTCAATTGCTACACACCTCCAAAGTTCATGTGGCCTTCAGATTAGCTCAAGAACAGTGCGTAGAGAGCTTCATGGAATGGGTTTTAATGGCCAAGCAGCTGCATCCAAGCCATACATCACCAAGTGCAGTGCAAAGCGTTGGATGCAGTGGTGTAAAGCACACCGCCACTGGACTCTATAGAGTAGTGAAAACGTGTTCTCTGGAGTGGCAAATCATGCTTCTCCATCTGGCAATCTAATGGACGACTCTGGGTTTGGCGGTTGCCAGGAGAACAGTACTTGTCTGACTGCATTGTGCCAACTGTAAAGTTTGGTGGAGGGGGGATTATGGTGCTTCTAACTTTGTGGGAACAGTTTGGGGATGGCCCCTTCCTGTTCCAACATGACTGCGCACCAGTGCACAAAGCAAGGTCCATAAAGACATGGATGAGCAAGTTTGGTGTGGATGATTTTGACTGGCCTGCATAGAGTCCTGACCTCAACCCGATAGAACACCTTTGGGATAAATTAGAGCGAAGACTGCGAGCCAAGCCTTCTCGTCCAACATCAGTGTCTGACCTCACAAATGCGCTTCTGGAAGAATGGTCAAAAATTCCCATAAACACACTCCTAAACCTTGTGGAAAGCCTTCCCAGAAGAGTTGAAGCTGCAAAGGGTGGGTCGACATCATTTTAAACCCTATGGATTAACAATGGGATGTCACTTAAGTTCATACGCGTCTAAAGGCAGATGAGCGAATACTTTTGGCAATATAGTGTAGCTTAATGCAGAGAGTTTTTGGGTAGCAAATGACAGTGTGTTGTATGACGATTGATGAGAAGGATGTCATTAAGTCACAGCAGGAAAAATGAGAGGCAGGTTTAGAAAGATAGGAGACATAGGAGAGAGAGTTCAAACATTATCAGTCAGTATGTTGCTACATATTTGTTGGTGTAAGAATCTCAAGGCTATAATCAACATACTCTAATAATTAGAGTGCATTTATTATGATGGTTAACCTAATACTGTATAACATATATAATATATATAGTAAATATTTTATTCAATCAGATCTAGTATGTGTAACATATGTTTAGACTTACAGAGGAGACAGACAACATTTTCTTAGCAGGTTTAATTAAAATGTCTTTGCTTGCACAAAATCTAAAAGATGTAAACAAATGGTCCAGGGAAAACAGTTTCTATAGGGCCAAGACTACACTGGCATCAACAAATACACACAAGACACAGCACGCACACAGTATAATAACCTAAGATCACAAAATTATTCGTGACAGTTGTCCTGGCAACATAAGACATTCTATTTTAGTGTGTCCTGTAGGCTTTACCCTATTTAAAGCTGATTTACAGAATGTGACACTTATGTGTGTAAAATGACTGTATACTGGAAATCTGGCTAAAACGTAAAATCTAGGGGCCAAGTTTGTGGTCAGAACAAAGAAAGAGTGGTTACTGTTGTGTAAGAATTGCAAAAGTAACCATACAAGAAAAAATACTCTTAAAGGTGTTGTTTTCCACATCTTCTTTTTTCCTATTAAGGTAAGTGTTATTATTTATCATGAAATAATCTTACCTTGGTATCATTCATTATTATCCCTACACTGGATGGAAGAGCATAGGGCTGGGCGGTATGACGATATATATCGTTACCGCGGAATGAAATGTGTACCGTTAAAGAATTTTTTATTCCGTGTATACCGCGAAATGTAAATAAGTGGGCGTGGCCAACTCACGTGCAGCACGCGTGAGGCTGAGAATGGTCAAACCGTTGAATGCAAGACTGAAGGATACGCTGGGAGGTTGTAAAAACATGAAAAAAGGAGAAACGAACAGACGAGGAGGGCTCGCAAGCACTTTAGCAAAAAAAACTATATCGTGAAAGATATTGTTACCGTGAAATAAAATTTCTCATACCGTGAAATAAAATTTTGGTCATACCGCCCAGCCCTAGAAGAGCACAAATAAATAGTGGTTGTTTTGACCACAAAAGATGACCGAATAAGATCGCATCTATAGAAATTATTTTTAGCAACGAAGCAATTTTTAATATTTGTGGGTCTGTTTGTATTTGTATGTCAGTGGCAGGTCATTATGCCAATGCATAGCATCTGCATACTAGTATTCCTCTCTGCCAAGTATACAGATGCACAGGCATATTGACAATTGAGACACCACACAAAATGTTTGTGGCCAGAAAGGAAATGCATTTTTAAAAAACCCTGAATTTGGTGTCTATAAACAGAGCAGTCCTAAAGACTTAATATCATCACAACACATTAAATATGTTAAAGCTACAGTACGAATGAATGTAAGACTATTATAAAAATTAGACCCTGTTGGTTCTTCAGTAAATCACTGCACCTGATCAGTATAGTGATGCCCACATCCTCACAGCTCTCATAAACACGAGCCCAGGTGTCCTAAATGATGACTCGCTCCATATCCGTCAGTGGCTCTGGTCTCTCCCTCCCCTCTGTTTCTTCATTGTCTCTCTCCTTCTCTATCCCACAGAAACACCACGGGGTACTTAAACCCGAGGCACACACAGATGGTCGAATAAAAGGTTGTGACGACAAGGAATGGCGAAGTTGGC
This sequence comes from Botia almorhae, assembly GCA_036877575.1. NCBI lineage: Eukaryota > Metazoa > Chordata > Actinopteri > Cypriniformes > Botiidae > Botia > Botia almorhae. Next base: position 4,100 of record JAZGTJ010020753.1, read on the forward strand.
AAGAGAGTAGAGTGTGTATCCGCCCCCTCTCACCCTTGCCCTTCACTTCCCTGAGAAGGCAGGATGATTACACCTCTGACAATGGGCTCAATAAATATATTGGATGTTTCTGTGTCTCTCTTTCCTTTTCGTGTCTGCTTCTCCAGTCGTTGCCTTCTGAGCTGCTCAGCTTTTTCTCTGTCCTCTAACACAGATGTTGTCTGTGCTTTGAACTTTAGGATTTGTAATGACCTTAAATATGAAACATGTTGGAGAGGGAGGGGGCTGAAGGGAGGAGTGGCAGAGACTGAGAAAGAGCAAGAGAGATGTGGAGAAAGAGTCAGAAAAAAATTAAAACAAAATGTATTTTCCCCAAAATAAAATTTACATTTTTCCCCATTGACTTTTGTTAAGATTGTCCTTTGTTTATGCAGAAGAAATAAAGTATAAGTATAAGTTTGTAATGACATCAGAGTAAGTAAATATGAAAGAATTTTACTGTTTTTTTAACAGTTTAACAGTTAACACTAAGGAAATTAAATTATTTTCTGGTACTTGCAGAAAAACTCTAATGCACTCAATGTATAATTTGCCTTTATGCACTACACCGGAAATATTTCACTAACTGGGGCCCAGGTCAGGAAGCAGACAGGCTGGCTTAACCAACTATCTGCCTGCCGTCACATGCCACAGATGTCACATAATTTGCAAAACATAGAATCACCTAAATACTACAATACAGAGACTGTGTCAGTCCCTGGACTGGTAAATACAAAGAAACCCGTAAACATGGCAATTTATATTATATATAAATTATATGGCAATTTAATCAATGTTAAACAAATAAAAAGGTACATAATACAGACAAACAATTATTAAAGCTTGGATTGCTGAATTTTAGAGCTCTCTCTACAAAAGCACTTTTTGTTAATGATACGGTCACAGATCAAAACCTAGATGTGCTCTGCTTGACAGAAACATGGCTAAAACGGGATGATTACATTACATTACACCCCAAAATTACTGTTATAAGCATAAGACTCGTACCAAAGGCAAAGAGGGAGGTGTTGCTGCACTTCATATGAATAAATTTACAGCTATCCAAAGAACTGACTTTTGTTATTCTTTTTAAAAGAACTCTTTTTAAGTAATGGTGCTAAATATATCTTCATCTGGGGTAAATAAACAGACTTCTGTCATTTCTACTGGCTACTGTCTACAGGCCACCAGTGTACCACACAGACTGTATCAAGGAATTTGCTGACTGTTTATCAGAAGTAGTACTATCCACTGATCAAGTCTTAATTGTTGATGATTTTTTTTGTCAAATAAGTTATTATTGAAAAAACAAGATTTTGAAGATTAATTTACAATCTTACATATTTTGTTTCTATTACATGTACAAAGAATACAATCAAGTAGAAAAGAAAGTTAAGAAAAACAAAACAAAACCCACATCACAAACCATCCCTTACACAACCTGTTTACATTAGTTTGTAATTGTATGATGAAAAAAATATTAAAACATGAAATTAACAAATGATGCATTAATCCGTAGGGTTTCCATCAAGGTAACAGAGAAAATTGTGCCAGGTTTTGTCAAACTGCTCAAATTTGCCCTTCAAACAGTACCTAATCTGTTCCAAATGTAGAGTAAAAGTTATCTCTCCAAGCCATAGCTTACATGTAGGAGCCTCTTTTTTCTTCCAGAATAACAGTATTAACTTCTTGGCTGTAGTTAAACTGTATGCAAGCAGTTTGTGTTGTGCTCCTGATAATGAATGCATACCTTCAGAAAATCCCAGAATGAAAAGTGCCCTATTGCAATTGCACCCTAAAAATCTCTGAGAGCACATCAAAAATTCCAATCCAATAACTCTGTATTTTGGAGCAAAAATAAAACTATGGGACTAATCAGCATCTACTTAATTTCATTTGTCACAAATAGGTGAAACATTTTGGAAAATTCTATGTAATTTCTTTTTTGAATAATGTAATCTATGAATGACTTTAAATTGAATAAGGCAGTGTCTAGAATTGATAGAATGTTCATTAATATCCTTTAAACTCCTCTGCCACATTTCCTCAGAAATTTCCACTCCTAGTTCTTTCTCCCATTCTTCCTTAAGAAAACATGTAGAGGGGGAAGTAAATGATTGAAGCAGATCATAAATTATCGGTAATGCCTTTTTACTTCCTTTACACCGATCAAGACACTTATCAATAATTGAGGGTGATGTATTAACCAATAAGGTATATGAGCACGTATATAGTTCCTAATCTGTAGAAATCTAAAAAAGTCACTCTGGCGGAATTTAAATTTCTGTTGCAAAAGAAGTATAAATTTAAAAAGAATTCCTTGTAACAATTAGTTTATTAATTACACCTTTAGATGAAGTACATTGGATTCCAAATTTTGTCTTAATCTTATGAATTGTCTCATCATTTTCTAATTTACGTAACTGTCTTGCAAGTAGTTTATGTGGCTTATCCCCGAATTCAAAATATTTCTGTTTAATGAAAAGGAATGATTTACTCAATTTGTCTAAAACTAATTTATTGTACTCATATCTTAACTGTAAAAATTTTTTGTAAAAAGCTTTTGTGCTTTTATGTTATCTAATTGATGAATTTGTTTCCCTAACTCTTAAAGTTTTGCTTTATACAGTTTATTTCTGGACCCCTGGTAAAAAATAACAGCTCCTCTTAAAAATGCTTTTAGTGTTTCCCAGAGTAGTAATTAGTGGGGAGTTTGAGTCTAAATGAAACTGGAGAAATTTGTTTGATAATCTGGAAAGGTTGTGCTTGTCACATTTCTCTGCCTTGACGTATAGTTGATATTTAATTAGGTGTTCCAAAACAGATCTGACATGCTTCACGTGTTCTGCAAGAGTATTGGAGTAAATCAAGATGTCATCAATGTACACAATAAACCATTTATCAAGCATATCTCTAAACATATCATTCATAAAGGACTGGAATACTGAAGGGCTGTTGGCTAGTCCAAAGGGCATGACTAGGTATTCATAATGTCCAGTGGTAGTGGAGAATGCCGTTTTCCACTTGTCTCCTCTAATTCTCAACAGATTGTAGGCATTTCTGAGATCGAGTTTAGTGTAGAATTGGGCCTGACAAAGTTGTTCCAGAGCTACAGGGATCAAAGGTAACAGATATCTAAACTTAATGGTGATTTCGTTAAAGGCTCTGTAATCTATACAGGGATGGAGTCCTCCGTCCTTCTTCTTGACAAAAAAAATCCCAAGGAGGGAATCTCACGATTCGGGCGTATTGGGCATGATGCTTTCAAATGGCCAGTTTCTCCACAGTAAAGACAAAGATAAAGACAGATTTTATGAATTCTCTCCTCCTGAGTAAGATGCGTGGACCCCAATTGCATTGCATCCGGCTCTAAATTACTGCCTGCAGAACTGGAGGTAAAAGGATTAACAGGGTGACATGAACGAATGAGATTATCTACTTGTATAGCTAAGTTGATGAATTCTCTGAGGCTCTTCCCCTCATCTCGACAGGCCAGTTCAGATTGTAAAGAGGGATTCAGGCCCCGGCGAAACAAAAGCTTTAGAGAGTCCTCAGTCCAATCAGTTTGAGCCGCCATAGTGCGAAAAGTCAATGCAAAATCAGCAGCTGTTTTTGACCCTTGTGACATGGTAAGTAATTGCTCACCCGGATTTTTCCCTGCCTCAGGATGATCAAAAACAGTGCGAAACTGCTCCATGAAGCTTTAAAATGTATCAAAACGGTATCTCTCCATATCCCAAGCAGCTGAAGCCCATTCTAAAGCTTGTCCCGTCAGCAGTGAACAAACAAATGCAATTCTACTTGAGTCAGAAGGGTAGAGAGAAGCTTGCTGATTAACAAAGAGATAGCATTGTAATAAAAAACCTTTACATTTGATGGGCTTCCGTCAAGTTTATCCAGGAAAGCTAAGCGTGGGCTTACCGGATTAGCTCTGTAATGCTTTAGTTAGTTCCTCGGTGAGGTGAGAGAGCTGCTGCAGTTGATGCCTGGGCTGACATCGCTGCAGTTAGTTGCGTGAGCATTGCTGGATCCGGTTGTGGCGAAGTCTTCTGTAAGGAAGACCGTGAGGCGTTAGGATCCATGTGCAATATATTTTAATGTCGTAGTTGAACAGGCAAAGGTCATACACAGGCGAACAACAATGTAAGAGGCAATCCAACACATTAACTTAACACAGGCAGAGATCAGAGGCAGGCAGCAAACAAACAGTAAATCGTAATACGGGAAACTAGGTCGGGGCAGGCAGAAGAGGTTCAATAATCACTAGGCAGTCTGGGTAATACACAAGATAAACTAGACACAGAATAAACGCCCTGAAATGACGCACAATGGCAAATCAAGACTTCGCAAAGAGCATACAAACTAGAGTCTACTTATATAGTTGTGTGGATGAGTTTCAGGTGTTGCTGGAGGAAGTAATCAGAGAGGCATGAAGTTAACTGCCAGTCTGATAACTGCCAGTTTGTAAGGCTTTGGGACATATCCAAACACCAATGATGTATTAATAATACTATGTAGAGGGTCTATAATTTTAGGCAGCATCTCTTTCAGCAACCTGGTAGGTATAGGATCAAGCATACATGTTGTTAATTTAGATGCATGATTATTTTTGACAGTTAATCCCTGTCTATAGGAGAGAATGACTGGAGTTGCTCCTTGGGCAGGTTATGATGCACCATCTGATTTGTTTGTGTCGAAGACAGTTGCTTGTTTATGATTTTGTCTCTTGCAGAGTCTATTTTGTTATTAAAGAAATTCATAAAATCATCGCTATTATGGTACTGACAACTGTCAGAGGCAGATGTCACTTTATTTTTGGTTAATTGGCCACTGTGTCAAATAGATACCTAGTGTTGTGTTTCAAAAAGTGTTCTTCTAAAAGATTTAAAAAGTAGGCAGATCTGGAGCTTTTTAAGGCTTTTCTATAATTTGAAACATTCTCCTTCCATGCTATCCGAAATACCTCCAGTTTTGTTAGATTCCAGTTGCGTTCCATTTTCCAGGCTGTTCTTTTCAGAGCATGGGTATGCTCGTTATACCACAGCAATGGAGTGTTGTCCCTAATGTTTTTTTAACCGTATAGAAGCAACTATGTCTAAGGTGTTAGAAAATAAAGAGTTAACATTTGCACTGTCAAGGTCTTCAGAGTAATCCATTATGTTAGGGAATGAAGACAGTGGTAGGTAGGTTTTTGATAAATACATCTTTAGTAGTAGAATTTATTGTTCTATTGTATTTATAGCGAGTAGGTGACTTTGCTGCCATAGGTAAATGTATTTTACAGGACACCAGATAATGATCTACATTGTCGTCGCTCTGCTGTAGAATATTGATGTCTTCAACATTAATACCATAAGACAGGATCAAATCTAAAGTATAATTACGGTGATGAGTTGGTCCTGACACGTGTACACCAATAGTGTTCAACACCAATAGTGTTCAAAATGTTTTTGAAAGCCAAGCCCAATGCATCCTTTTCATAATCCACGTGGATGTTAAAATCACCAACAATTAAGACTTGATCGATGGCTAGTACTACTTCTGATAAATAAGTCAGCAAATTCCTTAATCAAGTCTGTGTGGTACCCTGGTGGCCTGTAGACAGTAGCCAGTAGAAATGACAAAGTCTGCTTATTTACCCCAGATGAAGCTATATTAAGCACCATTACTTCAAAAGAGATGTAACTAAAGTTAGATCTTTGGGCAGCTGTAAATGTTTATATATAAAGTGCAGCAACACCGTCCCCTTTGCCTTTTGGATGAGGTTTATGCTTATAACAGTAATTTTGGGAGATTGACTCATTTCATGTAATGTAATCATCCCGTTTTAGCCATGTTTCTGTTAAGCAGAGCACATCTAGGTTTTGATCTGTGATTATATCATTATTAAAATACATTCAAGATGGCGCCGCGGATGGCTGCCTCGGTTTATTGCTCCGTCGTACTTTTTTTGTTTTTGTTTGTTTGTCCTGTCTTAAGCAACGTTTTTCCGATCAGCTTCTCAAGAAACAAGCTCTTGGACATAAGAAATAGCACACCAGATAACTTTTTGCCAACGTTTGAACATTCAGACATCTTACTGGACATTTTAGTCGGAGGGGCTGCGTTCCTATA